>JAQIYI010000655.1:0-16695 GCA_034700265.1 Polyzonium germanicum | reverse complement strand
GCCTACATGCATTAGTTAATTCTCATAGATTTTGCTACACTGATGACGAATAGAAGTAGGCCCATACAAGTAGGCCAACTGGACAAATAAAAAGTTGTTGATTTTAAATAATAACATATATACACAAGTATCTACGGTAACATTCAATTCGGCAAGGTACCCGAATCTGTTTCTTATAAAATTGCACTAAGTAGGTAACTAGATAACTACAAGTATTAATAGTGAGGGTTTTCTGATTACAAATTCAGTTTAATTAATCTAGACGAATGAAAATCAACACATTTCCGTCATTCTGGTGATAAATAAGGATGCTACAAAAAATGCTTTTTAATGCGGCTTTAAAAAAAATTGGAATACTTTTAAATTTTTATTACATTCTATTTAAAATAAAATAAAATAAAAAAATTTAATTGGTGGACTTGAACAATAATGCCATACCGGGACCCAATTTTATAGGCATCGAGCGCCCTTAGGCGATTATTTTTAGCGCCCCTAATGAGCTCCCATATGCAGTTTAGTTGGCCCCTTATCAGTGTTGAATTTAGACAGTTGTACATTGGCGTGACCACGGTTTTAAACTTTTAATTGTTTTGGCGCCTTCTTATATATATGACTAATAAACTACCGGTAACTATAAACCTCTGGGCCCCCTTTCGCCGCGCATTTATTGAGAAGTTTATGATGATAAAATCATAAAAGTAAAGAACAAACCCCTTAAGATATCGCATTTGGCGCCCTTCGCCTAATTTTTGGATGGGACAACCGCCCCATGCTCCCATTCACCCTTGGTTACGCCACTGGTTGTTGCTCGGCGCAGTCGCGCACTAGATGGCGCAGATTAGAAATCAGCCGGAAGCTGTCATTCGGTCAATTTCCTTTCAAGATGGCGGCTCCCATGGCGCGTGTTCGAGAGAATCTTCGTGCATTTTGACAAATTTGTGAAATCATTTAAAAGGAAATAAGGCGAGTTAAGACATATTTAGATAAAATGCCTAAAATCAAGAATGATAAAAAGATGCGAAATCATCAGGCCGTACAGAAGCAAGGTACGACTATAATCTTAACGGATGTGTTATATAGGCCTACTTAGCTGGTCGCGGGCAACGATTTTTCGCATCTATGGGCACGTGCGCTATTAAATCGCACTAAATCGTTGCCTTGCGAATACGTCTTTATAAGAATGCACGGGAATTTAACGCGCCTTAGCCCTCCACTACATGTGTCGAAAACTAATTTCACCCATAATAGTTGAACGAAGAATGCTCGGGTCCAAGGAGGCTATGGCCTGCGCAAGGTTTTCTAAACTAGGCCTTATACGGTCGGTTTTTTATTAATTGTAAAATTCGCGGTAGATAACTGGCAAGAACCGAACATATTCAAATTGCTATTTGTCACATATTGTCCCCATGAATTCGTACCTACATGTAACGAATGAAGATATTAGGTCCAATCTAACGATTCTAACCCATAATATGTATTTGAAAACTTTGAATGCAAATATTAATTTAGGTATCCACTTCAACAAGGACCTTGGACAGCATGTTCTGAAAAATCCACTCGTTGTCCAATCTCTGGTCGATAAGGTACCGTACACTAATTATTAATTCGTGCGTAGGCCAATTTGGGCAAGGCCACGACGGGATTTGATTTAATATATTGGTCTATCAAAAAGGATTATTAATTTTATATCTAATTTGCGTTACACATAAATAGGCAGCTTTGAGGCCTACCGATGTCGTTCTGGAGATTGGACCTGGAACTGGCAACATGACTGCCAAACTTCTGGACAAGGCCAAAAAGGTTTTCCTATATAAATATGTATAGACTCATCTAGGCCTATAATACAGTATGTCATACGCTAGTTATTTCCATGTTAATGTCAATCTTATACAATATCCATACTATAAGCATCGCTGGTTATTATCATGAAATGTGCCGCAGTATATCACATACATTGTACATGCTCAAATTAATTTTCACAGTCATTCTTTTTGTTTCAGGTTATTGCTTGTGAACTTGATCCCAGACTCGTCGCCGAGTTGCAAAAGCGCTTTCAGGGCAGGTTCGTGTGTATTTCTTTATGAATGAAACTAGAGTTCTGTACATAAAACTTCCAACATTTACTAGGCCTATCATAGAAATCACTGCCTCCTTCCCCTCATTTTAAAATTCAACACTGTTTTAAATAACTGTCTCTTTATTATTATTCTTATAAAGTTCGGTATATAGCAAGCTTCAGCTAATTGTCGGTGACGTCCTGAAAACCGATTTGCCTTTTTTCGACGTCTGTGTCGCCAATTTACCATATCAGGTGGGTTTTTATATTCACATTTCCATTAATTCTTATTTTGGCTAATAATTACAATTACCAAGGTATTATTGTCATTGAAAATTTTATAAATTTAACGAGTTTAAATGTATTATAAAGCGTACTCATTTAAACAAATTAACGAATCAAACAAAGCCTGATTATTATAGGCCTACCGTACTATTTATTTTAGCTACCGGTAATCAAATAATGATTCTGAAAGTTATTAGAATTCAAAATTTTATAATTCAAAGTAGGCTGCTAATAGATTACTAAAACTAGTTACTGGGGCCATAATGTCTTCATTATTATTGCATTGATTTAGATTTCTTCGCCGTTTGTGTTTAAACTGCTTCTACACCGTCCGTTCTTCAGGTAAATCCCAGTAATTAAAGAAGTTAATTAGGCTATGCTAGGTAATGTCTGATCGAGAGTAGCAGATGCAATGCGCCACGCTAATGAATAAAATAAAGAAATATAAAATCTAATGTGCGTCTTTTTTGAATGTGTGCGTAGACACATAGTCAGAAAAATCAATTCCTCGAATTGTCAAGACTTCTTTTAAAAAAAAAAATTAGATATTAAAAATTCACTTTTTATTAATTCTGTATCCCTTTATTGTCGGTGCAGTGTAGAGAAAATAAATTTTAAATCGCCCTTATACATGTACTTTGCCTGGAATTCGAAACGATGTAATGCGATATGCTTGTTTTATGGAGGGCACGGGCATGCGAAAAGAAGAACCAGTGTTCGATTGAACAATGTTTTCGCAGCCACAAATAATAGTTTCTAACTTAATTAATAAGCACAAACAAAAAAAATAAAATGTCGCATACAAGATTCGAACACACAGCTGCGCCTTGAGTTCTGACCACGGTCTTACATACGGTATGTAAGACCGTGTTTCTGACGCAGACGCGTTACGTTTACCGGAAGTGCTCCGGAAAGTTTCAAAAAAGGCGCTAAATTTCAGAAAATTCTTAACTTGGGTATTTATGGTCCGATTTCATTCAAACATTTTTTTGATAATTCTACAAAATACTGTAAGCAAATTAATTAGTATAACTAAAATCAAAAATGTCAAATTAAATTGGAGTGCCCATTTAACAGCTCCTGCGTCTTCTTTTTTTTTCAAAATAACGTAAAATAACAGAGAAGAGAACAGTACAAGGATGGCGAACGAAAGAGTACAGGCGCATAAACGCACGTGCCATTTCAGTCTGCTACTTAGATCTTTGGACAAGAAATTTAAAAAAGTATTTACTTGTACAAGTGACATTTTATGTTTGGTGATTTTCTTTTATTAAAAATAAAAAAGGTGTGCTGTGCTGATGTTTCAACGTGAATTTGCAGAACGTCTAACTGCGAAACCGGGTGACAAACTATACTGTCGGCTCTCTGTGAACACCCAGTTGCTGGCAAGAGTAGACCAACTCATGAAGGTCCGTTTGCACCTCTTGTCATCTCCATTCGAATATCTTTGTCACAATATCAGTCATCTGTACATATTGCGTAACTATATATACATTGTAGTTATAAACTTGTGCTTCATTTCAGGTGGGCAAAAACAATTTTAGACCACCTCCGAAAGTGGAATCAAGTGTTGTCAGAATAGAACCGAGAAATCCACCGCGACCCATCAATTTCCAGGTGGTTTTCAATTTTAGTCGGTATTTGGATTATAAGAACGCAGCTTTAATTGGATTATTAAATAATTTCAAAATGATTCTAGTTTTTATTATAATATTGAATAATTAAATGGAGTAATGCGTTTATTTTCTATTTCAAGGAATGGGATGGCATGGTGCGGATAATGTTTATCAGAAAGAACAAAACTCTGATGGCCGCCTTCAAGTATGAAAGGAAATTGATTTTATTACTTACGTACATGTATATAATTACTTATGATTAATCCGTTTCATACTTAAACTTTCATCAGGCAAACTATAGTGTTGGAAATGTTGGAGAAGAACTATCGAATGCATTGCTCACTTAAAAACAAGGCAAGTGTTTTAGAGTAAATCAAATGATTGATTAATTGTAATTTGACTTTCAATGCATTAATCAAGTTTCCCATGCAGCGAATTTCGCGCGAATTCATCACGAACATTAGGTTCAAACTCGTCACGTGACCGATTTGTGCTCTTGTTCGTGACACGTTTCACCAATATCAAATTGTAGAAATCCACTTGTGACGTCAAATTCGCCTCGAATTTGTTAGTTCAACGACGTTCGCTGCATGTGAGCCCCCGCTTTAAGAGTGGTTAAAGTGAAGAACTCTGAATCATTCGCCCTCGGTTGACTGTGGCCTTTGGGTTCTATGGAATTCTCCGTAATCCCGTAGGACTATATCACGTGACGGTCTTGCCAATCGTTCAAAAATAATTGATGGTACAGCACAATGGCCTTTTACCAGCGTAGCCAAAATATGCTTTTCAGAAAAAAACAATAAATTTTCATTTCAACGCTTGAGGTTTGATGCGGATACTGAACTTCATTAAGTTCATCTTCTACAGAAGCTCTACGTAAAATTCTTGTCGCCAATTGCAATGTTTAATCTGAAAAGCATTATTTTCGTACTTTACTAATGAATAATAATAATAATGTTTGACAAATGTTTGGAATGTTTTTTTCCTTCCTAAAAGCCGATACCAGAAGGGTTCGACGTCAAGAAGAAGGTGGAGGACATCCTGATGGGAATTGGATTCGATCAGGCCAGACCGCGGACCATGGACACCGATGACATCCTTACGTGAGCTTAAAACCCTTATTTGCATAGATACAAGTATATGTAATTCAGAATTACACATAATAATTTCATAACTTGTCAATTTATTTCCAAAATTTAAAAGAAATTTGAATTTTGTTGTATTATTTTAATTACTAGATTAGTAATCAAAAAGTTCAAAAAGTAACTTCGGCAATTTATGGGATTAGAAGATTTGTAAAAATAGCGTTCTTGGGATTTTTTTGAGTCGACTAGTCGAGACTCAGACAGATTTTTAAAGTTTTTATTGATTTCAAGCACAGTATAGGCCAGTTTGGCCCATTTTATAAAATGTTAATTTCCAATTTTTACAATTTTGATCATGAATTGAGACATAATTATTTCGAAAAACAGGATTATTTTTAATTTTGTTTAAATAATTATTAATCGAAAGTGACAGTATTTTCTCTATTCTACATTGATTCTAGATTGTTGCACGCGTTCAACGCTGAAGACTTTCACTTTGCTTAATTTGAAATGTGTAAATTAACATTAATATACCTTGATGACAAAGCTGCGCTGTCGTTCCAATTGTTTAATTGTTCAAAAATACGCATTAACAAAAATAAAATAGGCATAAAAGAAAAAATGTGGTTGCAGATTTGTGTACACGTGTTAGTTTAGAGTTAGGACCTTCGTCCAGTATTTAAAAAAAAAAATTACTTCCCTTAATGTTCACATTGTGTGTGGACTGTTTTTTTTTAATTTTAGCTTTTCTCTGGCTTCCCTTTCTGTTTATGGTGCCTATGTTTGTGCCTCTCCGACGAAGACGGGCTGCCGGTATCCGACCTGCGATGCCGATGCTCTCGTCGCGAAGACTTCGAATGCGAGTGCGACTTGTGCTTGTGGTGATGGTGGTGATGACGATGTTTCGACTTGTGACGCTTGTGACTCTTCGGTTCGCTTCTCGTCGACGTCGACGTTGAAGCTGTTGGCTCGGACTTCAAGACGGTGATCGACGAAGCCAACGACGCCTTCGAAGTCGAATTCCAATCCGAACTGCTCGATCTGATCGTGCTGCCATCTTCTTCGTCGCTGTTGCTGCTGTCACTCTCACTGTCCACGTCGGAAGAGGACAGTCTGCTCGAAGCAAGTCTCAAAGTGGACGGCGCGTCAGCGTCAGGAATGACGTCATCTCTTGTGGGAATTTCTTTATGATCGTCGTCGTCGTCGTCGTCTGAAAGTTCGATGATCACATCAGGTGGTTTTGGATTGGACGGTTTTATCACTTGAATGACTTGAATATCGTCGTCGTCATCGTCGTCATCATCATCATCATCGTCTAAGGTGACTTCCAGTTTAACTTTTTTGAAGCCAAGACCTAGGCCTACTGTTGTTATTCTAGTTTTATTTTGGATGCCACTCGGACCAGGAACGGGCGATCCACTTCTGGAAGTTTCAGCTGTTGTCGTCGCGGTGGGTTCGACATTGCGTTGTGTTCTAGACGGCGAGATGAGATCGAGGAAGAGGCGAGCACGAGTCAAGACAACCGGCTGATGTCCGACCAGTTCTCGGTTGTGTCTGACGCTTTCGCTGGAGTAGACGACGACGACGTCGTCAGCTGAAGATCTGAATCGACTGCTAGATGCTGCTGCCGCTGCTGCTACATTTGCGGTTGCTGGTGCGTCGTCGTTCGCCGGTCCGTATGTCACAAGCCGATCGTACTCTACCATGTCGTGCGGCGAGCGAGCGAAGTTGAAGAACTCGTGCACGAAATGATCAGTCTCGTCGAGGAAATACGGACGAATGTGCTCGCGGAATTCCGGACTACGAATGTGGAAGCGTTCGATGAGTGACATGATGAGCTCGAGCAAAAAGGCCACCTGATGTCCGTAACGCAAAGCGTTCAACTCTCGGTTGAGCCAGGGCACGAGTCGATGAGTCACCGCCGGATTGGTCGAGTAGAAGTTGGGCGCCGCCTCCCGGTAACGAGACGCTCGGCATGACGACCTCGCCCACAGATCGTTCTCGTAGATGTAGCGACGAAATTCGCTCGTCGTGTAGGGCGAAGGCCTAGCTGGCATAGGCGGCGAGTTTGAGGATGACGCACCGCCAGGACGTCTGTTTGGCGATAGCTGAGGACGTCCGAGCAGACGTCCCAAAGCCATTTCGCGACGCCGTTCGGCCGTCAATGTGGTACGATAACGAAATCGACCACGACCCATTCCACCAGCAGAACCCTCTCCACTGTTATCCCAATTGCCGAAATTCTCCGTCTGCAAGTGATATTGATCGTAATCCTCGATGGACCTTACGTTGTGCACGATGCTCTTGAAAGACTGCTTGCATAGCGGACACTCGGCCTTCACCTGAAAGAATCAACACGGGTGATTAAAACTTCTCAGATTGTAAGACCTTATTTAAATTAATATTTAGGCTAGGGCTACAATCCCCTACATTATACGGAGAAAACCAGCATAAATGAATCTTTGTATGTTTAAAGAACTACTAGTTCCTAAAGGCACGTTGGCAATAAAATCAAATAGGCCTAGGCCTAGAAAGAATTCCTTAGGCCTAATCTGGGGGAGTCGGGGCACATGTAAACACTGCAGGGGGGACCTACAGTGTAGGCCTATATAATTGCTACTAGCATATAAGAAAGCAATTATCTCACCTTTGACCACTCGAGCAGACATTGGAAGCAGAATTGATGAAAACAACTGTCCGTGAACGATTTGTTCTCCATTTGTCCCAGACAAATGGCGCAGTTGGGTTCGGGCGATGACGGCGCCGCCGGTGTTGCAGCAGAACGCTCTGGCGAATTCTTGGGCGACGACGCCGCCTCGCGTTCAACATTATCGACGACGTTCTCATTCGATGCGTTTTTAATCAGTCTTGGATCGGTCGGTTCTGACGAAGTCTCGCCATCTGATGGCCTTCGACTCGGCGACGTCGAGGACTCCATTATGGATGATGCTCAACTTTTTCGGCCAATTTATTGTTTCAACCAGACTTCAACCTGTAGAAACCCCAAGAGAACCTGTTAAGTAAATGAAACCGCGAACCGTAGTCCTACTCATCACTCTACATGTACATGTAGGCCTAGCCCCTAGGCTTAAACGTTATCCGGATATGGTAGTATTAAGACTACGGTAGTTGACTAGATTATCCTCGCTTATAATCCTTAGGCCTACATGCGTATTTGCTTACATGTAGTGCTGTAGGCCTATATATATTTTCAATTTGGTTAGGCCTAATATTTTGTTTTATAATTTTATAAAATTGTAAATCTATCTGTATAGGCCTACGCCTACATGTAATGAACCTTTACTTGTATGTCTACAACCACTAAAACACAAACTATTAGAAAAATGCATTCACCATGCGCGTTCTACATGAAGTCGAGTTGTAGACAGTAATTTCACACGTGAATGACGTCATAGCAATTATACAGAGATGAGGTCAGACTGACGTCGCCAAGCTTGCTCGATCATTGCATCAAAGCCTTGCGGAGCTAGGACGCCTGGATCAGCTAAAAGGACGAATAAATAATTGAAAAGAATTGTTTCAAATCGTTGTTTAGTGTATTAAAAATTCAATTACATTTTAAAATATAATTATGGAATCAATTAAAAGAGCCTAGATCTTCTTCCAAAGTTCCAATCAAAATACACACCCTGAGACTTGAGTCCTTGGAAGTTTCGTTCCCTTTTTCAATTTTTCTGCTTTTCAGTTTCAGGGCTCAGGCTGCCTTCGTACAGCTGATATCAAGGCTCGGAAGGCTGTTTTTTTTTTCATTTTTGACATTTACGCAAAACTAGTCGGATATAAATAAGCAATATACCACGACCACTGGGTCAACGACATCTGAAATTCGAGCCGTTCATGAGACAAACACACAGCCACCCAAGCGACGGGCGTGTCGGGATTCGAACCCACGACGTCCCAACTCATGTCAACTCGACACGAAACCACGCATAGCCTCCTATATAGGAGGCTATGAACCACGAAGTGACAAATACCAGACGTCTTCTTCGTCTTCTTCTTATTAACACTTTTTGTATTTTTGACGTATTCAAACCACATCGCTGGGAAAATGGCTACAATAGCCGACCGAAGAATCAATCTGGAGGACCAGAACAATACAACACCTAGAGGATGGGCCAGTGGGGATCGAACCTACGACTCACAGCATCCACAAGTGAGCACAACTGGGGTGGGAAGGGCGCTCTGCCCACTGAGCCACTGGAGCCCATCGGCAGCCGTCTCCATAGCTGATGACGTCATCAAATCATTACGTCATTATTCATGGCACCTTAGGTACAAGCGCCTTTGTGGTTTTCGCTTTTTAATGCAACGACGTGGCGCTTCAACAAATTGCTTCCAGTTTTAAGTGTACGCGCGTCTCGCGGAAACTGCGCGTTGAAAAGTGATATTTTATGCCTAAAAAATACCGAGATACGTGTTCCTTGTCGCTAAAACAACTCGAAAAATGTTTAAAAAACCCTTCTTCAAGCGTCATTTTATTGTTTAAAAAATCACATCAAAACTGGTTCCAGTGTAAGAGCGTCATCATGTTTGCGCCCGAGGAGCGCTCACCTGTAAATAGGCCTACCACGTCGGCTGCAAGTTCAACATAGGCGCAAGAGAATGCGTGGGGAGATGAAATTTGATGGGCAAAAGATTTGTGACCAATAATTCGTCGCTGACCGTAGACTTGTCTTTGACGAATTCACTGACTTTAAAGTGTTTTTTTTTAATCTGGTCTGTGTGACACGTGTACACGCGCTGACGAGGCCCGCAGCGCACGTCGTGTAACATCATTGGGCACTTGCATTTAATTGGCAACACGTTTGCACCAGGTTTGTTACTTTGATTGCGTATCAACTATCAAGAGCCTATAAGATACGAGAATGTCAACAACAATGGTTGAATCACCATGAGTCCATGACCGATTGTGCACTTGGCCTAGGCTACTATAATACGCATAGGCCTATACTCAGTAGGCCTACCGCCTGATATTTATCTCAAATTGACCCAAGGACCGTATCATCACCAAGCACATACTTGAGCATGTCTTACTCAAGTCAGCGTTTAATTTGCACTTGAAAATTTCCATTATTGTTCACACGTGTACTTTGAAGATCGCACGTTAAATCTCAAGAATCGATAGATCAATTAATAGTAGAATTCAATGGAAATTAATTCTCACGAACAAAACGCTAACCTGACCTTAAACGATTAATCCAACGATTCGTGGTGGCGTATATGCCGCGGGTAGACGCCATCCCCAGTAGCAATTAATTGCTTACGATGCATGCGCAAATATTTCGTCATCATCAGCTTTCAATTATAGTGAATCTTGAATATGGTTGCACTCTAAAGCGATTATGAGTTGATGGTGAAATATTTTAGATTTATGTTGCCGTTGATGTTTTATCGTTTTTCATGAGAAAAGTGACGTAGACAAGACATATACATGTAGCTTTAATTGTGGCCAACACTTATCTTGAGATATTCCGGCTCACTTATGCTTACAGGTAAGAAACTGCACTGAGTTTATAAACTACGCACGCAAAGATGCCAGTGAACGCCTACAATAACAGCATGTGGGGCACTTTTGAACCTACAGATGTAGTGTAATTTGTGCAAATGCACTTATGCTGATTAGATTATGCACTTTAGCAGACAGCTTACAAAAAATATAATTAAATCTAGGCCTAATGACTAAAGTAGGCTCTGCATGTATATTATAGGAGCATTAGGAGCACCATGCTGCCCAGAACATCACGGACGGTGGCTCTCTGTTCCCTGGCCAATTTCATCAATTCGGCGGACAGAGTCCTCATGCCCATCGCCATCATCCCTATGACGGACGAATTCAGATGGAGTTTGCACCTGCAAGGCTGGGTTCTCAGTTCCTTCGCATTCGGCTATTTCACCAGTCAGGTATATAACGACGTTATGTGAAACCAAAGAGGTTCCATGGAGTTTTAATTTTCATATAATTGTATATATCCGATATGTAGATTCTAGGTGCAAATGCTGCACGCAAATACGGTGGCAAGCTGGTGATGGCGAGCGCCGTCTTCCTCTGGTCGCTCTCCACGTTGCTGACGCCGTTCGTTGCGTCATCCATCTACCTGATCATCCTGACACGAGTCGTTCTCGGACTCGGCGAGGGTCTCGGATTGCCCACCCTCTTCCACATCTTCGCTCACACGATACCAGTTGAGGAACGATCCAGGTCGTTTGCCTATTTGGTCGCTTCGGGCACGATAGGACAGACAGTCGCAGCCGTGGTAACTATAGCAAAAAAAAAGTCTTCTATATTACCGTACGGTAATGCTCCTTAGGCTGGAATTAGTAATAACTTTTAGAGCTGTCTCGACTTGAAAAAAAACCCAAGTTTGGGCCGTCAGTCTCTGATGACGTCATTTGTCCATTATCTCCGAATGGAAAAATCACCTATTCTCAGCCTGTCTTGGGGTTTTTCCAAGTCGAGACACCTTTAAAAGTCATTACTGATTCCAGCCTTGAAGAATGTGTTTAAAGTGAAACGTTGAAAAGTCAGCAATTACCACTAGAGGCAATGGGGGTCAATTGCTCGCATGAGCTAATTTGAATTGCCCATGCGTGTTTTGTCTGTCTGAAATATCAAGACAAATTGTGACCAGGGGTTGTGCAATGCGCTACGTTGCCACTTTTGCCACCCATCCTTCCCCAAGAAGGACCATCCTTCATTTCGTTCTTTTTTCCTGCATCCGGCGCGATGCTTATGCAGGATACAAAATAACGTATCCTTCATTTAGCTTTTTAGGAATTCTTAGAAATTTCTTAATTTAAAAATGCAAAATTTTTACAATATTAGTTCACAATTTTAATGATTTTACAATTTAAGTTTCAATAGACCTATTCTTGAAATTAAGTCCATAATGTAATAGGAAAAAATCACTCTCGCTTCGTTGAGTGAATAGACAATTTAACTATGGATACGTTTTTGGTATGTTAAGAAGGGATCGAACTTTTATCAACATTCTCCAAAGAGATATTAAGATCATAAAAAAAATTGGAAGTTAATGACAATTTCGTCACAAAATTGATCAAAATCGTCACCATTCGATAAAATAAAGTGGACAAATCGGCAATTTTTTTATCGCTCGCTAGAAGGAGAAAAACAATTACAGAATAGCTCTCCGTCCTCACGATTTCAAAATACACGTGTATCAGTTAAGTAATTATGCATGATTTCTGCAAAACTTCGATGTATCGCTAGGCCCGATATGCACAATAAACTTAATATTTGTAATTTGTGCACATTTGGATATCAAATATTTTAATATTCCCTGGGTTTTTTTAAGGGCATGGGGGGTGAGACAGCTCTAAAAGTCATTAGTGATTCCAGCCTTAATCACTCATGTTGACATTTGCAGGTTTGCCCCCTGCTCCCTTGGCGATACATTTTCTTTTCGTTCGGTTCGCTCGGCGTTCTGTGGGTCTTCATCTGGATCGTCTTCTATCAAGACTTCAGACAGTTGGACGACGAGGAGTCGCCCATGATCTATCCAAAGGTTAATGGCTTGTGATTTTAGTTCGACTCAAATGTGCTGTTAAGTTTACTGATTGAAAGTGTGTGTGAGCCTATAGGTGTCCATTTTTAATGTTTTATTGTTTGAAACAGTACACGAATCAGCACGTCCGTTGGACAGAGTTCGTGAGCCACTGGTCACTGTGGGCCATCTATGTGGCGCACTTCACAATGAACTGGTCGAGCTACATCATAATGCACTGGCTGCCCACGTACTTGGCTCGCAGCCTCGGTGCCAACAAGGAGAACATCAGCCTCACCGCCGTGCCTTATTTTGTCAACTCCCTCATCGGAGTGGGCAAGTCGACATTCATTAATTCAACGCCCATTTCAACTGTGTGTGTATTAGCTTTAAATTAAATTATTTTTTTATTTTGGTTATATAGGAGCTGGCCATCTCGCTGATTCGCTCATCGTTCGCAAGTGGACGGTGCTTTCGGTGAGACGGCTCATGACGTGCTTGGGACTAATTGGTCCAGGCATCTTTCTGCTGTGCTTCTACGCAGTCGATAACCTTCTCTTCGCCGTCATGTAAGTGTTTATCGTTGACGCGAAATGGCGCGTGATTAAAAAAAGTTGGGACTTTTTAAAGGGGAATGGACACCGAGTTTCAAGACAAAAAACTCACCGATCGTTCGATGAAGCGCCTTATTCGACGATATTCCACGATAACATTTTTACTTTAACTCATTCTTGTAATTTTCAACGCTCAGTCAAACGCGCTATCAACCTCTCTCATGGGAGGCGCCATTTTGAATCTCAAGTAACCGGAGACCCGGTTTTATTTCATTAAGGTCTACAATCGAGGGCGCATGACGTGTGTCACTTCAGGCGCCCGGAGAGTGTTGCACGTGGCGCATCTCCATGATGCACATATCATTTACCGGAAGTAAAAATAAATGCTCAAAATTACCATTTTTATTACTGAAACAAAATTAAAATAACAAAAAAACATCTTTACAAATAGACTTAACTAAAATAAACTCATACTTTTTGTCTATTTCCCTTTATATCGGTCTCGATTGGGAAAAGATAAAAAAATGACCAATCTCTCATTAGAAAGATCGTCCAATATCCTTTAGACTTAAGAAAAGTCAATTCTCGTTAAATTTCTCCCTCGGGCTAGGCTCCATCGATCGCTTTTCTAAGGACCCATAACCCATTAAACAACGCTGTTTCACCCATGATCAGGGGTGATTTCGGGGGTATACGCGGTGGTACGCAGTACCCCCACCTCATGATCTGCTCAAATTGCGTACCCCCACCTCATGATCTGCTCAAGTTGCGTACCCCCACCTCGAATTTTGCCCAACTTGAGTTCCACTTCAGTTTTTTGACATTTGTATTTTGTTTCCTATTTTTTGGGCCTATATTTAAATTTTATAGTGATTAAAAATTGTCGAAAAACGTTGAATTCTTAAGTTTCGTCAAAAATTGGTGTAAAACTTCACAACTGCGCACAAATTGGCCAAAATTTGCCCAATATTCTAGAAAAATTTCCTCGCTCGCTTCGCTCGCTCGTTGATTTTTTATATCAAAATTGTATAATAAATTGAAACTTTTCTAACAATCGTCAAAATTAAAAGAAATCAGCCAAATATTATGATGTGTCTGTGGGCATTGCTGTAATACAGAAACAAGCTGGACATTTGTAAGTTTTCAAGTCTCATTTTATTGCACTTAAAATTTAAGTAAGGTTGACTCCTGCGCAATAAAAACCATAGTACCCCCGAGGGAATTTTTGGGAAATCACCACTGGCTTAGTGAACAAAAATGGTGGCATCCAGCCTGTCTAAGGATTTTCTCGAGTCGAGACAGCTCGAGCCTTAAAGTTTTTAGGGATTCTAGCCTTTGTGAACATGGATTATGAATTTGATGGTGATCTTTAATATGCTTCGATCCACTCAGTCTTTCGGCCCTTATGCATATAATTTCTAATCAAATCCCATAAGGCCTATGGCCTTCACCACCATGTTGGCTAGACGAGTAGCACGCATGCATGCAAACATTGGTGGGTTACCACTGACCAGAAGAGCAATTTCGGGTATCATGCTCGTAATTGGGTATCCACTATCCAATGCGGCCAGCTTGAATAACAATGCGTTTTATCAGATATACCGTGCCTATTGTTTTAAATAAATAATTAACCGGCCATCATGATCCAGCATTATGATACGACGATATTTGGATGGGCGGTCGAATGAGAAGATGGGGTGGAGGCGGCGGCGGCCATCTTGTTTGCATGTTTAGTTAGCTTTGTTTCTGCATGTTGCGCACAGTGCAGAAACAATTATATCGAGTATAGGCCTCTTTATATACGAGTACATTGTAGGCGCAAATTTTTTGCTCGTTGTTTACTTTGTTGGCATTTACACAATGCGCCATGCTGGAGGATGGCCGGCGTTTGCTAACTAACCTGCAACGACGAAGAGTTAACGACAGTAGATTTATGCAGATTAACTGTGACCCATTTTCGCGTGTCTCTCTCTCAGTGTGTTTGCTTGTGTGCGCAAGCGTTGCGTTGCAGCAGGCCCTGTTTGTTGAAATCGGCCTATTAAACGTACCCCTTAAATTTTGAGAGAGAAAGAGGCCCTTAATTAGAATATAAAAGTTGGCTGCTCTGATGGCTGTGATGCATGATACCGGCCCTAATGATCTATCCGGGGACTCGTAAACTAGCACGCAGATGGAGGGGGGGGGGAACTGGAGGATCTTTATGAACATTGCGGAATTTAGTCTAAAATTAATGGTCTTTCAGTGCAGTTTCTGTTCTGCAGTTCTCATTATGTTGGCTCGACTACGCTCACTCCTTTAGTTAGAAAAAATTCCATAACGTGAAAAATACCTTTTGCAAAATAAAAATAAAATGAAATCGTGACCAGCCAAAAAAAAGGCACTAATCAAATTTTTAAATGCATGAAATATGTAACAATAAAGGCGCGTTCACAATCAAAGCTTAAACTAGATTCTGTCAGGAGCTAAAAAAACATAAGGCGTAAAATTGCCAAATTTTGTCTTTGCTTATGCATATCTTCCAACCTTACATTCGACGTGCGTTTACTATGAACGCGCATAAAATAAAAGCAGAAACATCCATACCCGGTACCCGTAAGATAAGCTGCTAAGGTAGGCCCTACTCTTTGGTCCATCTTTGCAAATCAAATTCATGTTTTTTGTTTTTGTTTTTTACTGTGAACGGGCTACAAAGGTGGTTGTTCAAACGGCGTCATCGCACCTCCAAAGCGTCTGCATTAAAATTAATAAGCATTTAATTTTTGAGCGACGTGTACTGATCCGTAGGACGCAAGTGCGATAAAGAATGATGGCCTAAGCATGTCTTTAGAAGTATACAACATGTAAACCGGAAATGATCGTCGTCTGCTAGCCACCATTAACGCCATTGAGTTAACATGGGGCAGCCACCATTAACGGGAAATTAGATTGTAGTTTAACAGTGAGCGCCGCAGCGCTCCTAGCGACGAAAATGTGAAGCCTATAAAATATTACATAGTGTATCGCGCATGCTTTTAGCATGTCACGTGCTGGTCTCATCTTTAGTTATTTATAGAGAGAATTCCACTTCCGGTTTCTTCTTAACTGTTTTGTGGCCAGAATTGCGTTTTGACGATGTTAAACTAGTTTTGCCCACCTGACGGTTAAACAGTGGCAAGCAAAATTCTGAGATCAACTTCACTGTTGCAGATTTAACTAATTAACATGAATAATTAAATCATTCATCGAATCGGTATTGAAGGGGAAGCCACAAGAATTTTGATTTTGGATTTTTTTGTGCAATAAAAATGCCTACGGTATTTTTAGCATTTACTTGAAATAATATAGGGTAAACCTCACTTCCGGTACTTCATCGCCATGCGCCACGTGCCACTCTCTAGCTTTTCATGTGAAGCTCTCTGGCGTCTCACGTGACACACGTACGTGTAATGCGCCCTCGTTTGCAGACCATAATGAAATAAAACCGGGGCATTGTGTATCCTATATTCAAAATGGCGCCTCTCATGAGAGAAGTTGATAGCGCGTTTGATTTAGCGTAGCATATTGATAGAACGATATAAAATAAAAAATATATATAGA
>JAQIYI010000654.1:0-16696 GCA_034700265.1 Polyzonium germanicum | reverse complement strand
ACCTAGCTAAATTATTTAGGATAGTTGGTTGATAATTCAAAAATAACATTGATTTGAAACGTTTCTTATGATTTTTCACTTATCGATCATGATTGTATCATTTTTTTAATAAGATTACCGTACCAGTAAAATGGACAGTTGAATGATGGTATCCCTAAGAGGTATAACGAACGCTCAAGCACTACTTGAAACAAACTCAACTAAACTCTAGTCTCCCAAGTCACGGATTTTGTTCCCTACGGAAGATAATGTGTCTTAAAAAGTTAAAACACGTGAAGTCTACTCCATACTGCTGCACAGGGAACTAAATCGTGTCTTGAATTAGACTAGACTTGAGATGAGGTAAACTGAGCTTAGCTCGAGTCACAAATTGAGTCAACAGATAGGGATACCAGCCTTGAAAAGATGCATTTTGCATCTGACCGTTAAAAGTTGCATCGCGGCCAAAAAGTCAACTTTGTCACCTTTGTGCATCTGGATCGAATTATTACATTACGATCATTAAGATCGAAGGCTCATGGCGTGTGTCACGAGTGACGCCAGAGAGTCATGTGAGGCGCCACAGTCACGTGAGACGCCACAGTGTCATTTACCGGAAGTGATGGTCAGCTATTTTATTGCAAATAAATGCTTAAAATGTGTATTTACTGAGTAGTTTGCTAAAAAAACTCAAAAATTACAAAAAATATTTTCTTTACTAATAAAGTGATCGAGGAACACCTAAAACTAAAAAAGTCAAACTACTTATGGTCACACCCCTTTAAAAATCCTTGCTTATTTCCATCGGATGCATTAAATGGATGGGAGGGAGGGAGGGCTGCTTCAGTCACCGCTTGAAAAATAATTAAGATGAAATGTCTGCGCCTAATTTGATTTTTCAGGACATTTCAAATATAGGCCTAATTTTTTACCTACTTAACTTGTTCTAGAGCAAGTCCTTGACATTAAGCCATTCATTTTTTTGCGTTCTTTTAATTTTTTAATTTAACACACGTAGGCTTTGTTTGACGTTGAGAAAAAAAAGCCAAAAAAAATAATAAATGAAATCGTGTCGCGCTCTGATATCTGTTATCTAAATTAAAAACAAGGGGGAAAACCCTTTTCAAGTCTGTTGTGCCGGTAAAAACGTAGACTGAATGACGTCAGCTATATGGAAGCCAGGTAAAAACGCAAGACGCGTAATGACGTTTTTACCTGACTTCCATATAACTATCATTGTGAGGCAGAGCTAGTTTTAACTTTTTTCTCAAACTGATGTCAAAATAAAAGCAATCGTCATTTGCAGTCGTCAGTCTAACACATTCGCGGTTGGCGAGTGTTTGTCAAATATATGTTAACGTGTGCTTGTGAAATAACAACTAGCTGCTAGCTAAATACACCAAAATTAAATGACGTAAATCTGCGAGAACGCCTCCGCCTTGCATGGCAGCCGTGGCTAGATCCAAAGTAATAAATCTTGATTGAAAGTGCAAGCAAAAGGAAAAGCAATCAATTTCAAGCGCTTGTTTGTATCTGGCTGGCGGGCTGTCTATAATCTTAGACTTTCTTTGGTCTGACTGAAGTGGACGACGCTCGCCATTTTAGGATATTAAGTGATTTTTCAATTTTGATTTTTCAACTTTGTATTTTTTCCACATTCGTTTTGTCACGAAAACAAAACATGCGGTCTTTAGTGACGTCGACGATATTTCTTCGATGGATCGTCATCATTTGTTCCTGCAAGTTCGCAGCAGCTACAAATTGTAAGTAAAATGTCAACTTAAACTAGGCTAGTAGGATGTAATGTCCGAACACGTGATCGAGCATATGTATGAAAGCACGTGTATGAATTTGTGGAATGCAGAGGCAGGAATCACTAAAATCCAAAAAAACTCAAGAACAGTCTCCAAGTCGTAAAGCCAGGTTGAGCAAATTAATTCCGGTTATGAAAGGAGATTCATGAAAATTCGAACCGGTAATAGTGAGACAATGAGATTGAGTCTGGTATCACCAGCGGTTATAATGCGAATCTCCAGAGTGACTCGACGCGAGTGAATATCGAGTCACTCTGGAGAAGGAAATTCTGTTCACCAGGGACGAGTAGCGTTGGATAGCCAACTCGACTCATGCTTGAGTCAAGATTTATGCTGGTACCATCAATAGCTAGCGACTCAAGCGTATCTCAAGCGGTTCTCCTTGTTTCTCAAAGCTGTTCAACGTTACTCGAGTATCTTAAACCCCTATAGTGAACAGAATTTCGTCCTCCAGATTGACTCGAGATTCACTCGTGTCGAGTCACTCCGGAGAATTGCCTTATAACAGTTAGTGACACCGGACTTATTTTGAGAATGCTGGAGAACCACTGGAGAAACGCTGGAGTAGCTGGTTATGAATGCTAATTTTGATGGTAATCCTGCAATCATAAAAGTGAACAAAAATGGCGGCATCCAGATCGTCTTGAGATTTTATCGAGTCGAGACAGCTTCTTAAAGGCTGGAATCAGTCCGAATTACTTTAATGACCTTCAGAGCTGTCTCGACTTGAAAAAATCTCAACATAGGCTGAGAATGCGTCGTTTTTTTCCATTCAACAAGCATGGAAAAATGACATGTTCTCAGCTTGTCTTGGGATTTTTTCAAGTCGAGACAGCTCTAAAGGTCATTAAAGTAATTCGGACTGATTCCAGCCTTTAAGAAGCTGTCTCGACTCGATAAAATGTCAAGACGAGCTGGATCGCCTGGATGCCGCCATTTTTGTTCACTTCTATGAATGCAGGATTACCATCAAAATTAACATTCATAACCAGCTACTCCAGCGTTTCTCCAGTGGTTCTCCACTGACGTGACCTGTCACGTGGGCGCTGTACGTTAGCTGATGCAATTCGAGCGAGCGGAGCTAGCGGGGACTTGCCGACTTGAGGTGCTGCATCTGCAGGCAGAATTAAAATATTAACCGATATGACACGCGTTAAACTTAACAAGTTAACTTAACAATTACTCCATGCAGAATTGCACTACCAGCTAAACGCTGTTGTGAGCTAATAATTAAACTGGAGTCGATCGCTATAATTAGAACAAGCCTCTATACGGATTTTCCCCATGGATCTGCAACAGTTTTCTGCGCTCTCACATTGTCAGCGCGAGCGTATTCGCCCCGCGGCAGTATTTGCAGCTGGCGCTGGTTTTGCAGTTGCAAACCACCTTGAATCGGTTTCACTCAACGTAGACTGCTATTTAAACGCAACATAATAGTTGAAGGTCTGCTTGCAATGACTGCAGTAAAAGATAACCTTCATCTTCACCTTTGCATGCGTTTTGTGTAACTATAGGCCTAATAAACAGTTCGAGCTTACAGCATGACAAAAAAAAATAAGTGGAACTTAAAGGGGCACTCCAGTTAAAAAAATTAAGATATTAAGAATTTACTTTTATCAATTGCGGGTCCCTTTAGGGTCACTGTGTAGAAAAAAAAATTGAAATCGGCCTTATAGTTTGCCTGGAATTCGAAACGATGTAATGCGATATCGATGTTTCATGGAGGGCAATTGGGCATGATGCGAAAAGAATAACTTTCATCCAACGACTTCCGTATTCAGCAGTTATTTTTAACTCATATGTTCGATACGACAACATTTTTGCAACCACAAATAATAGTTTACTAACTTAATTAATAAACATCAAAAAAAAAAAAATGGTCTTGTCGCAGACAGGAATCGAACCCACAGCTGCATGCTGAGGGGTGACCTCTGGCGCAGATGCGTTACGTGGTAGCACAGTTTTACCGGAAGTGCTTCGGAAAGTTGCAAAAAAAAGGCGCCAAATTTCAGAAAATTGTAACTCGGATATTTATGATCCGATTTCATTCGAATAAATTTTGATAATTCTAAAAAAAACAAATTAAATAGAAATAAAATCAAAAACGTCAAATTAAACTGGAGACCCTTTAAATTTTGTAGCGTAGGCCTGCTCCCATTTTGGTCACACGATTTTACTGGAAATATTCGACATTAGGAGAATTCCCGGTAGGCCTACCATACAATATATGCCAAATATATTTTAAAAAATCCTAAATTTCCTACTTTTCAGACAACATGCAGGAATTGTGCGCCGTGCAGGATCACGGATCGAGTGCCGGATCATCAAGACCTAGGCCCATCAACGTTTTGCTCCATGAGGGAAGCTACGTTCAACTGGACTTGGCCGTAGATCGAGTCCAAGGCACCAACTGCGAAATTAATTTGCGGACCGTGACTCCATGCGATGGCTTGCTACTCTACTTCGAGAACTTCGATTTTGTTGGGAGCAACTCTGCCACGGTGTTGCCGCGTCATCCCAGCGAAGACTGCGGAACTACGCGGCTCAAGGCCAGCTGGGGTGCAGATCAAATAAGCTACTTGAGCACGTGCATGGGCGCCAGACTCGCACGGGCGCCACCAATGAGCATATTCTCGCCTCTTGGCTCAGTCAGGCTCAACTTGTCGTCCATGAATTGGACGTCGAGTCAGCAAGGACTAAAGGGCACGATGATGGAATCAAGTCAGGCCCCACCAAACAATCAAATCAGATTGCGTGTCACAGCAATGGCTGCCAAAAAAGGTAAACTATCAAAAATAGCAATTATAAATAGAATTGTACAATCCCAAACGGAAATGAAACGATTTTACGTTGTATTGAGTTGTTTCTGACTGGACAGGGTGTTCAGTGGACACCCTGTATAAAAAATATGAAGCGTAAAAAAGCCAAATTTGTTTCTAAACAAAATGTTCAAAGGCGTCAAAATTGTTTTGCAAAAAAAGCCTAAAAACGCCAAAATCCTCATGCAAATTCCGAAATAGGATAAAGCGAGGGCCACACATACGGAAAAAATGGTCAATAATCCTGAGCCAGAACAGAATATTGAAAACGTTTCTGGATTTAAAACAAAGAAGAAAAAATAATCAATCATGACAAATTAGTTCAAAATTGTCATACAATTGTAAAATTCTTTTGATTTTGTCTTTGACACAGCCACTGAGACCAAGGAATGTCCGTCAGGATGTTGCGACGCACCGTTCATCTACCGATGTCCATCGCTTGGTCAGTGCATCGACAAGAAACTGGCCTGCAACGAGATCACAAAAGCTTGTGGACCGCCCGCGGATTTATATGCATCGGACAAAGACAATGTTCTCGACTGCAACGACTCCGAGGAACTGCCAGAACATGGAACTACAGAATTGAAACACGCCGGCGTCCAAAGAACAGTCGCGGGTATTGAACACAAGTTTGTCACACAAACTCCTACTCGTTAATCCCCCCTAAAGTCCCGCATTGAACTCAACTCAGCCCATTTGGGATTATCTCCAGTTTTAATCTAATAATTATTATCACGCTTGGACAGATGGAGTCGATGCAGACATCGACGTAGTTGCAGTGGACATTGGCAATGCCGATTTGGGTCTGAACATGGGCGACGCGCTGCTTTGGTCGCACGCGACGTCCGAAATGGACGCGCCATTGGATCCGAACAGTGACATCATCCACGTGAAGAACGAGCAGGCGAGGCATGCCTTCGACACCAGTGTGGAAGCAGTGTGCGGCATCGTGTCCATCGCTCTGTTCTGTCTGGCGGGAGTCGCCGTGTTCACGTGCAGGTCTCATGGCCATCATCATCATCATCATCATGAAACAATGTCTCATGGCGGCCATCATGCGGAGGAAATTGACGCACAGCGGACGGAGACGTCACAAACGATCGCGACGTCTGAAAATGAAGTTGCTCGTAACGCCATCAGCATTGCTGGCCGCGTCATACCGAATTCGCAAGGACGTTTAGTCGCAAGGACCGACTTAAACGCAAGGTCTGAGGACCACCTTCCGCCTCCGTACGAGTCCCTCTACCCAAAATGACTTCCGAAATGAATATGTATATGGCATTCAACGCAATAGTCAGCGCAATGTCGAATTATTCATGAGCTCAAGAATGTCACCAAGGACGTGGTATTTTTCCCTTAATACACCAAGGAAACCGGAAATGCTGTTTGAATTATCGGCCCATTAGCGGAAAAAATTCCAATGGGCGTGGACGTCGTATGTCAGTCCGATTTTGGGGAGGGCCTTAACGGTGAGGGGAGGGATGACATTATGTCAATACATTAAAGCGTGCAATAATTTTCAACCATTGAGATGAATGGAGCCTATCGATCCAAAATGGCGGAAAATGCCTCCCTGGGATGATTCTCGATCACAACGCTCTCTCTGAACGGTTCGGTGGCAAATTAATTCAGTGAACACCAAATGTAATGGGAATTTTCAAGCCAAATTAGCAAGGAATCAAAATGAATTTAATATGATCTCAGATAAAATCCACTCCAAAGAATTGTTTGCTTCAGTGAGGGTCTCAGGTAAAATTAAATAAAGTTCAAGTTGGACTTGGCGTACCCGAGACCAACGTATATCGTACTCATCATCACTACAACGTTTAAGCAGCAATAAAATTTCATAAATGACTACGGCGCTCTACATATGGCTGCTATCACTAGCCCAACTAGCAATTGCTAATTTGTTACTAATTAATTAATCAAAAATAAGTCATAATTAACACAATAGGAGCGCGCCTATCACCTCATAAGTGGCGTGGCAGTAGTGAAATACCGGTATTGTACAATCGTTAATGTCAATTTAAAAGCCAGTTACTGGTAACTAGTTTACAATAATCATGGTCTATCTGTCGAGTGTCGAATATTCAAAATAGCGTAATACTGTAGAGCAATAAAAATGATGCCACTGATTAAATCTGGATTTATGCTTCGTAAATAGTGAAAATCCGAAACCTTGAAGTCGATTTCTTCGTCTTTCATTTTAAGACCTATTAGGCCATTTTTAAGTTGAAGCTACTTAAGAGGCTGGAATCACTAATGCCTTTTAGAGCTGTCTCGACTTTGAAAAAATCTTAAGACAGGCTGAGAATACGTAAGTTTTCCATAAGAGACAATAGATAAATGACGTCATCAGAGCCCGTATCGAGATTTGTTTCAAGTCGCGACAGCTCTAAAAGGCATTTGTCATTCCAGCTTAAGTATTGAAAAAAATTGGCCGTCCTGACTCAAGTCCTTCCTGATAAGGGTTTTTTTTATCGAAAGTGATGTTTTGATGACTATTTTATGTATTAATGAAAATTCGGGTTCGATATCGATTTTTCATAAATAAAAGTTGATTTTTTTCAGTTTTCCAAAATAATTCGTTTTTTTATAGCCTTTTGCAAACATAAATCGCATTATTGCCTGGTTTAACCAAAATCGCAAACGACCTGTTTGGTTGGCAAACGACGGAAAATATTTTGGAAATATTTTGCAAACATGTGTAAATGGAAAATTAACATGCGGTTTGAAACGCGGCATTTTGCATTTGATCTCCTCACACATGCGGTCTGTGCCTTATCAGAAATGATGTGAATTTGCAAAATAAAAAAAACAATGGAGTTTTCTTCTAATTAAAATTTTAAAAAGCGGTTTTTTTGTATTCAACCAAATAAGCCAATGAAAAAAAGCTCACATTGATTTGATGTTATTCCTTTAAAAGAGCCAAATCAATTAATACAATTTTCAAAATAAAAAAAAATGTACTTAAATTTGAATTTTTTTTTTCAATTTTTTTAAGTAATTAAAATAATAAATTCAAATCAAATAGACCAATATATTAAAGCCCATACTGAATGGTTATTATTCCTTTAAGAGATTCAAATCGATTAATAAATAGGCCTAATGAAAGTCGTCTCTTCTAGGATTAGAATCTGAGTGGATATATATTTTAGTGTATTTTAAGCCTTAGGGACAGATCTCTTATGTTAGGGAAATCAATCAAGAGTATCAGTTACGAGTATATTTAAAGTCTGAAGCTTATTGGTTGCCAAAACAAAGCTCAGAAACATATAAAAAAAGGCTTCAAAATTAAAATCAAGTCGACTAGACGTTCATTTTCATAGTTGCGCGCCATTAAAACAATTTATATTGCGTTCAAACAAAACATAGCTTATACACGTAAAAATGATCCGAGTCTAAATTCAAAATTTCAAATAGTGAGACCTTAGTAGAAAACAAAAAGAACTCGTTCAACAATTGCCACGGGTGGACAAACACTAAATTAGAATTTCTAAAACAAGAGGTATAATTGGGTCTAGAGTGCGCATTTTGAGTCGCTGATGGTGAACAACAGGGCATAACCAATGGAATAAAAAAAACAATTAAAACAAGGATAAAGCTATTGCCAGTGTGGCCCGCCCGCCGACTGTTGCTCCTAGAGTTGAAAGAGCGCGAAATGAGCGCGCACTGCCCCCTAACTTGAAATCTCTATTACCAGTGCGCATAGAAATATTCGCAAATTATCTGCCACGATTGAAGAGGCTGACGGTTGACCCGGACACGCTTGACGAGTACATATTCACGACGGACGAAGTTGCCATCGCCATGCTGAAGTTCTCTGACCTGGAAGTGTTCTGCATCAGAAATTCGCGCGTGACGGACGAGTTCTTCTGGGGGCTGTTGGAGGACGATCATCATGGACGAGTCGATGATACCCGAACGCTGCGGAAGCTCAAGGTCGTGAGCCACAATTTTCCGTCCACCGAGTGCCTGTTGGATTTTGCACAAGTTCTGGGCGCAATGAAAAGCTTCAGCATCAGATCGACCAGACCCTATAGCGAGGTGACCCTCAAAGCCATTAAAAGCAGCACACGTCCGTCAGTCTGTCCGGATTTCGCAGATTGGTGCCGCTTCTCACTCGCCTCGAATGCTTCAAGCTCGACGTGACAGACATTGATGATCAACTGCTATTGTGTGCTGACAGCGTCATGGCTGAGCTCGGCCAACTCTTGACGTCCGATTTGAAGAAGCTTTACGTTCGTGGTCAGACGCTCACGGACGCCAGTCTTTCACTACTCGAACGTCACCTGGACACCTTGAAGAAGCTGAAGCTGGGCTGCTTGTCAATCAACCTCAAAGAGGTCAACGCCATTCTCGCTCGACTGAGGACAATTCCGACAACCGGCGAGGAGGTCTTTCTTGTCGATCCGGCGCGGAGGCTGCACAACGTTTCTTCCGACGACTACATTAATGTAGTCGTCGGGAGACACGTTGTGCAACCTCCGCACTTCTTCAGGTCGGACGTCAAGAGTTGGCCGAGCCCAATCTGCGAAATCAGGGCAGACTGACGGACGTGTTGATCAGGCTCAAGGCGACGAGGCGTTCTTCAAACTCGGCAGGAGACTGGACGAGAGTTAGCAGCAAGTCATCGGTGACCACCAGACCCTATAGCGAGGTGAGGGTCACCTCGCTATAGGGTCTGGTCGATCTGATGCTGAAGTTTTTCATTGCGCCCAGAACTTGTGCAAAATCCGACAGGCACTCGGTGGACGGAAAATTGTGGCTCACGACTTTGAGCTTCCGTAGCGTTCGGGTATCATCGACTCGCCCATGATGATCGTCCTCCAACAACCGCCAGAAGAACTCGTCCGTCACGCGCGAATTTCTGATGCAGAACACTTCCAGGTCAGAGAACTTCAGCATGGCGATGGCAACTTCGTCCGTCGTGAGTATGTCCTCGTCAAGCGTGTCCGGGTCAACCGTCAGCCTGTTCAATCGTGGCAGATAATTTTCGAAGAACTTAATTCTGTGAGTGACTTTTTTGCAGACCTTTCGTAAAAACCCTTTTAAAAATCGAAGAACGATCCAAATTAAAATGCCGATAGACCGTTTTAAAGGTAATAGATGGACCTATCAAATAAGCTAAAAACTGCTATTCTAGCCCTTATAAAACCAAAGATATAAGCACCGAAAGTAGGTACGGTTTTTTCGGGCCACTCGGTAGTCAACAGTTGGTGAGCGGGGCGCACTGGCAATAGACTAAAAGGGAACCTTATTGCCAGTGCCGCCGCACTGGCAATAGCTTTATCCTTAAAACAAAGACCAACATTTCTTCCAAATTTCCCACCAGTGTCACTCTTCTGCAAGACCAAAAACTCCCTGGTAATAGTGATCATGTCCGAGATTTATTGTCGATTCACACGTCTTAACTGCCCTCGCACAAGGCGCTGAATTATTGAATTCCAGTTATGGTGAAGAACATTTAAATTCAATAAATATATTTCTGCATCGCACAGAAAGGGTGGTCGGTGCTATTGGTAGGCAATGGGGACAATGGAGAAAGAGGGTTCTTAAAAACAAAGAAATAATAATCGAACCTTCACGAGTAGAGCCATGGATGCTGCAAACATTCCGCTGCCGTGGCCCGCACGGAAGGGTCGAATTCCAGCATCGGCAATAAAAAATCGGCGAAATCACGAGCGTCCTTGCGATCCCACTCGTATTTCTCGGTTAATACTTCGTACAGGCCCCATGGCTTCAGCTTGGTAATGTGCCGCAAACCACCTTTGTTGGGCCAAAAAAGTTACAATTAAAGATTTGTTGAGAATATTTTAAAGGGGCACTCCAGTTTAGATTGTCGTTTTTTGATTTTACTCATTTTAAGTTTTATTATTTAATTGGTCTTTTAAAAATAATTATTTGACACGGATTATTTAAATCGGACCATAAATGCCTCATTTGTAATTTTCTTTTAACTTTTTGAAATTTGGTGCCATTTTTGCAACTTTCAGGTGCACTTCCGGTAAATTAAGCTACCCACCTAACGCGTGTGCAACAGAGCTCAGTCATCAACGTGCAGGTGAGAGTTCCAAGCCTGTATGCGACATTAAAGTTTTTGTTGTTTGTGTTTATTTACTAAGTTAATAAATTATATTTATCTGTTGTGGCTGAAAAATAGTTATTTGGTCAATGATTATCGATCACCGGTTAAAAACAACTCGTGAATACCGGAAAACATCTTCTTTTCTCATGATCATGCAAAAGCATCGATATTGAATTGCATCGTTTGGAGTTCCAGGAAACAAATCTATTTTTTAAGAACTTTCCCAACAATTCCGGTATTGAGCCGTTATTTTTAACCAGTGTTCGATACAACATTTTTGTAGCCACAAATAGTAGTTTGGTAACTTAATTAATAAACACAAAGAAAAAAAGGTAATATCGCAAACAGGATTTAAACCCACAGCTCGCATATTGAAGGATGACCTCTGGCGCATTCTGGCGCAGACGCGTTACGTGGTAGCACAGTTTTACCGGAAGTAAGTACTCTGTAAAGTTCCCAAAAAGGCGCCAAATTGCAGAAAAATATGTCTCGTGCATTTATGTTGCGATTTCATTTGAATACATTATACAAATTAAAATAAAATCAAATTAAATAATTAACCGAAATAAAAAAAACGTAATTTTACACAGGAATTCCCCTTTAAAGAAAGCATGGGAAAAGAAAATCAACTGGATTCCGTGCACGATGCGGAAATGGCTGCGTCTCAGGTATTGTAGGAACGCATAAACCAAGGAAAAGGCATCAATAATCACTTATTTTAAACTGCTTTTAAATTCTCAAAAAAAAACAGAAAGAAATATTACCTTTCCTGCTGAAGAACTCTTTGGAATATTTTCCAGAGAACGCAATGTGCTTTGGGACGTCTCCCAGCAGCTCTAGAATGTGAGCCAAGTGATCCTCATCGCGTGAATATTCCTCGCCAGAGTGAGGCTCAAATAAATAGTCTCCAGTGGCCAATTCAAAAGCCTAAAGGATCAAAACGATTGGCATTAGATAAAAAAATGGAAATAATTAAAAATCACGAGTTAAGATGGACTACTAACCATGCAGGCGGTGCTCCATATATCGGCTGGTGGGCCATAGCCTGCCCCCAGTAAAACTTCGAGACACCGATACTGCCGTGTTTGAATATCTTCGGTGAAATGGTGGTACTAGGACAAGTATTTATGACATGTTTGTTAAATGAAAATCAATTATTTGAAAATAAACTCTACTTTTTAAACAGTCAATTAAATTACACCTTAAATATTCTGAGAAACTAAGAAAACATTCAAATCAAATGAAATTGCGTACCACCCAGCAGGCATTTCCCAAGTCAGCAATCTTGACATCAATTTCGCAAACTTCGCGAACTGGATCCGGTTTCAGTTCCATCGACTTCTGCTCTGGACAAGACGCGACTCGCCTCATGGTTGGCATGGAGTCTGGTTTTCTGTCGGGCGACATCACGCTTTCGGACCTCTCCAGCGGGAGTTTGGGGCTCTTCAGGCAATTGTTGTTGCCAGAGTTTTTGTGTCCATTGCAAACAGCAGCAGCAGAAGCCACGCCAGAATCTTCCAAAATGTTGACATTCGTCCTTAAAAATACACATAAACAACGATTTCACTTTATATATTTGCATTACGATAATTATCGTAATTATTATTATAATTATTAGGTCTATCATCATAATTAATTATTAGTAACTTACTATTAAGCCTGCATGTGTTATAATAACTATTAGGCACCTAGTCATTGTGATCTGCGTGTTTAAAAATTCAAAATTCACTATTCAGTCAATTAAAGGGGCACCCAGTTTAGAAAATAAATTAGGTATTAAAAATTCACTTTTTTTTATCAATTCCGCATCCCTTTACGGTCGCAGTGTAGAAAAAAATTGAAATCTGCCTTATGGTTTAACTGGAATTCGAAACTATGTAGTACGATATCGATGTTTCATGAAAGGCAATTGGGCAATGCGAATAGAAGAACTTCCCATCAACTTCCGGTATTCAGCAGTTATTTCCAACCACTGTTTGATAAACATTTTGCATCTACAAATAATAGTTTACTAACTTAATAAACACAAACGAAAAGAAAGGTCATGTCGCAAACAGGATTCGAGCGTTACGTGGTAGCAGAGCCTTAGCGGAAGTGCTCGTAAAAGTTGCAAAAAAAAGGCGCCTAATTTCAGAAAAATGTATATTGGGTATTTATGCTCTGATTTCATTCGAATAAATTTTGATAATTCTAAAAAGAAAAACAAATTAAATAATAAAACTAAAATAAAAAACGTCAAATTAAACTGGCGTTCACCTTTAAATAATTTTTATGAAATATTTTACCTATTAATTCCATATCCAATATTCTTCGTTTCCTCTTGACCAGTTTCCACAGCTTAAAAAAACAGCAAAATGTTAATACATGCATTTTTTAAGTTTCTAAACTCCTGCAAAACAAAAATAATTAGGCCCACCACAGTTGTAGATTGCATCTCCTGCCTGTCCATTGTGCGCATGATCCTTGTTTTCATTGGGGTTCGTCGACGAATTACGATTGGAATAGTCCTCAACGTCGATCATCGGATGCATGCGTTCGGCCGCATTATACACAGGACTGGCGGGCGTGGTGACCGAAGACGAGGTGGCCACGTCCGAATCGGGTGAAGTGAGTTCGTCAGCGTCGACGGAAGGCTGCTGTTGCAGATGGTTGTAAGAAAGCGGCGGTGATGGTTGATGCGACGAGTTAAAATCGCGGTGGTGAGGGTGAGCCACGGCGCCTGCGATGGCCGCCGAGTGACGAGCGGCGCGATCACTACCACGAGACGGTTCTCGATCACGCACAGACGCTCCGCCGCCGCCCATTCCCAAACTTCGTTGTTCCCTGTCGATTTCCACGTGGTCGCCGTCCTGCTCGAGTTCTTGCTCCTCCAGCTGCTGCATTTGCTTCTCGAGCAGTTCCTGCTGGCGCTTCTGCTTCTTCCTCAGTTTCTTCTTCCGATTCTTCGACATCTTGGCGCTGTTTGCATCGGCGCCTTGGAGCGCTTTTGGAGCTGTACTAACTGCAACACGAGATTGAGCCCTGTTAGTACGTTTGGCCAGCAGAAATTGTGCAATTTGTAGTAAATATGTCAATTTTGTGTGGGTTAGATCGGTGAGTCTCAATGTCAACTCACCTAAAGAGCCTGGTAACTTCAATCCTAATTTTTGCCACTGAGAAGCGTCAACGGCGAGCTTTCGAATGTGGCCCTCGTTGACGCAGACAAGTATGTTTTCCGGCTTGATATCAGTATGAATTACTTTGCATTTCGAATGGAGATAATCCAAACCTTCCAAAACCTTGGTGGGAAAAACATATATCTTGATCAATTTCAAAATGTTCCAAGAGCGATGACCGGACATGAATCCTATTTCAATCTCGCATGGCTGACTCACCTGCCGGATGATGCATTTCACATTTGGAACGGGAATTCCTTGGTAGTTTGATCGGATAATGAGTTTCAATAGATTGTGACCTAGAACCTCAAAGACCATGCATATGTCTGGCGAAAAAATGTTAAAGAAAACTTATGCCAAGTCGATTAATAGCATAGAACATAAGAGCAGAACATATTACATTAAAATATTAAGCAATTAAAGGGTTCTTCAGTTTAATTTAACGTTATTTGATTTGATTTTTATTATTTAATTTTAATTTTTTCAATAATAATTTTGACACTTTATTCGAATGAAATAGGACATGAAGGGCGAGGTCTCAATATCTACATTTTTCAATTTAAACTGGATTCTCCGCTTAAAACAATAAAACATAACTTTTTAAAGTTCAAATTCATGAAAGGATACGTGATCCATTTACTCCGGTGATTTTAAAGTCGTCCAATAACTGAACCACCTTTTCACGTTTGGAGTCAGATTTGTCGCTGTCTCGGACCTACAGGAATATAGGAAAAATAAAAAAAATTACAAATTTTAATGTCGGTATTGACAGCTGTAAAGGTGGTTTTTCATGGGCGAATTTTGCATCGAATTTAACGCGAACTCCTGCGAATTTCCGTTAAAACTGTGTCACGTGACCATCGCGAACGCCACGAATTTCTTGGCGTCGCGTCAGATGCCAGTGTCACTTGGCGCATCTCGACGAAGCACATATAGTTTACACGAAGTGAGGATACTCGAGATTATTCCAAATAAATGCTAAAAATAAGCATTTTTATTGCGGAAAAAATATTATCTTTAAAAATAGTGATTTGAAAAATCTAAAACTAAAAAAGTCAAACTTCTTTGTCTATTCCCCTTTAAAGGCAAGCGCGTACAGCGGTACACGCAGGATAATAAAAAAGGTTTCCAAATTCTAAGAATAAAAAAGTTACAAAACAACTTACACATTTGAGCAATTTAATCTCATCTAAAGCAGTCTCGGTGTAATGAGATGCGCTTTTAACCACCTTAAGCGCAACAAATTTCTTGTTCCTGCAAAGATAAAAGAAATAAAACTGGGGAAATGCTTCGTATATACCGATATACTCGTAGGCCTACATAAAAAAATCCAGAATCCAACTGGTTTTACGCGAATTAAATTAACCTACATGTGAACATGTACAGTATTAGGCTTAAAGGGCTCTTTTATTTTTATTACTAATTTACTATGAAATATTTGTCATTTAACACTTGTAACACTTACGTGAGATCCCAACAAAGCCAGACTGTAGAGAAGTGGCCCCAGCCTAATTTTCGAACGACGTGGTAGCGATTGTGAAATATATCGCCAATCTTAACCGGATGATAGCCGCCTAAATTTTTTTATAGGAATTATTGCGATTAATTATTAATAACAGATCACGAATAGCCCATTAATTATAAAAAAAAACAATTCTCGCTTTTATAATCCTGCAATTCAAGTGATTCACCTTTGCAGTAGTCTTTGGGGTCTTCTTGTTCATCGTCGTCCGAACCCAAGATCTCATCGTCCTCTTCATTAACAGTCTCAATTGTTGCCGGTTTTTGGTTTGGCCTGGGATGGAAAATAAACAAACATCGTGCCAATACTAGATCTGTATACTGTATAGTATATACGTACTTCTAAGAATTGAGCTAACAAAAATGAGACCCAGGTCTACTCTCGATGCTCGTACATGCATCGTAGATAATGTGAGAGCTAGAACATATCGATTAGACCTATTTAAATTTCAGCCTACAGTGTAGGGCCTGCATATAATGTAGTGTGATTTGTTTAGTACAAAACATATGAGGTTTGAAAATCTAGGCTGATAACAGATACCGTACGAAATAGAAAGTTTAAGTGCTTGACTGGAAAATGTATTTCAGATACATGATTACATTTATAAACTTAATCCTATGAGCTAGACCCTCAAGTCAAACTTTTTAAGCGCTTTACTTGACTCATAAGATGACTAAGCCTATTTAATATACAATTGTATTATAATAACGTAGGTCTACATATTTAGACCATATTTAATATATGCATAATTATAGAAGCAAGATTAATCCTATGAGCCGGACACTCATGTCAATATCTTAAACGATTAAGGAATACCAACAATCTAACCTCCTATTTGGACAATTTTCTATCTAAATCATGATTATTTAGGCCTGAATCACTAAACACTTTATAAGAAGCTGTCTCGACTTTGAAAATTCTAAGCAAGGCTGAATGAGGCCATTATTTTGTGACCAATATGAATTGAGAAAACCATGATGACAAATTCTGATGGTTATCGCCCTTCATATAATAAATGTCGCAAGCCTGTCTTAACTCAAGACAGGTCATAGACGTGTATTACTGTGATTCCGGCTCTAATATCTTCCTTTAAACGCTTATTTGAAGTTTGAACGAAATATAATTGAAACGAAAATAATTGGAAAGGGGGTCACTCTAAAAAGTTTAGGGTTAATTTATGCATGAACCTATTCGTACTATTGGTCATTTTCTGATAGGGTGATTAGTAATTACTAATTAGACAATGGAATGATGTTTCAGAAAGGAAGGTTGGCTTGACAACAGTTTCCAAAAGTCTACTGCTCTATTATTTCCTTAAT
>JAQIYI010000653.1:0-16721 GCA_034700265.1 Polyzonium germanicum | reverse complement strand
ATTGTGGCTTCATTTTTGATGAAACAAAAAATCTGAAATTACAGATAATCTCTATTTTTATAGATCTACCGACTTCTTTGATAAAATTGCGAAAAATGACAAAAAGATTTTTGGCCAAAAACTGAAAAAAATCAAAGGGGTAAGCCTTGACGTTTTTTCAGTTTTTGGCCAAAAATCTTTTTGTCATTTTTCGAAATTTGATTATAGAATTGGATAGATCTATTAAAATAGAAATTATCTGTAATTTCAGAATTTTTAATTTATCAAAAATGGAGCCAGAATTAATTTATTTGTAACTTTTAGGCTTATGTTTCTTTTATTATTGTGGCTCCATTTTTGATAAAATAAAAATTCGGAAATTACAGATAATCTCTATTTTTATAGATCTTCCGACTTCTGTGGTCAAATTTCGAAAAATCACAAAAAGATTTTTAGGCCAAAAACTTAAAAAACTGTAAGGGGTAAGCCTTACAGTATTTCTCAATGTAGCCTATTCATTTTGTCTGTAAATTAAAATAATAGTAAAATCCATGATTATTAAAGTACCGTACCGTAACAAATAAAACAATGATCATTTAGGCAATTTGGCAATTAGGCAATGACTCTGTGAGCTGCTGCCACCTAGCGACAAATTCACTAACTGTTATGCAATTTCCTCAGTGAGGTACTGCCACCTGGCGTTCAGTTATCTAAGTGTTTGAAAGTTACTCCGTGAGGTCCTGCCACCTGGCGGTTAGTTTCCTAACTGTTTTGCATTAACTCTATGAGGTGCTGCCATCTGGCGGCTAATTTCCTAACTGTCTTAAACCGAATTAATAGAATTAATAGACAACGCTGAGAGATACTGCCACCTGGCGGTCAGTTCCCGAACTGTATTGCAATTACCTCTGTGAGGTGCTGCTTCCTGGCGGTCAGATTCCTAACTGTATTGAAATTACCTTTGTGAGGTGCTGCTACCTGGCGGTCAGTTTCTTAACTGTTATGTAATTAACTCTGTGAGGTGTTGCCACCTGGCGGCCAGTTTCCTAACTGTTTTGATTTAGACTCTATTAGGTGCTTCCACCTGGCGGTCAGTTCCCTAACTGTCTTGAAACGAACTCTGTGAGGTGCTACCACCTGGCGGCTAGTTTCCTAACTGTTTTGCATTAGACTCTTTGAGGTGCTTCCACCTGGCGGTCAGTTCCCTAACTGTCTTCTAACGAACTCTGTGAGATGCTACTTCCTGGCGGCCAGTTTCCTAACTTGTTTGCATTAACCGACCGTGCATTAGACTCTATGAGGTACTGCCAGCTCGCGGCCAGTTCCCTAACTGTCTTGAAAGGAATCTGTGAGGTGATGCCACCTGGCGGCCAGTTTTTGAACTGTGTTGCAATTTGCATGTTGGTCCTACCCCTCAGTCCTCACTCCTCAGAGAACGTAATTTCTTAGGAAAAATATTTTTATCAAATATCCTTCTCAGTAGTCAGTTCTCGGCCGTGAACAGTTTTTTTCTGCTACATGACGTGACGATTGTGACTAGGCCTACCTCCTCTTTGGTAATTATTACCCTAATACAGTACATGTAGGGCCTATAGGCATAGGCCTATAGACCTAATAATTAAGCTAATATTCCTCCCTGAATCCCTGAGCGAATTCGAGCGAGAGTGATTCCGGAGTTACGCGACTTCCATAAGGCTCATAAAGTGATATAAAACGCAATGTACCATACCGGTAAAAGGTAAGCTTTTTCAAGCTTAACATATTCACCGCTATGAGCGCTGCAGTGCTCAATGTTAAATCATGATCCAGTTTCCCCTTAATGGCGGCCGCTCAATGTTAGCTCAATAAGAGGGCTATATTCGGTCGTTATAACAACTAGCCCTAGCAGGCTAGCATGCATTTCATGGGGACGGAAGGCCCTTTCAGGTCTCTTGCGTTGGAGAAGAGGTTTAGGGTTTAGAGTAGCGTAGGCCTACTGAAAAATAGCACACATCTGTGTAACCTAGCCCAGAGGCCAGAAGGCTTTGATCGAAATCACTAGTAACTGGGCCAACTGCTGTATCAAAGCTCTTTTTCCCGCCAATAAATTCAAAATGGTGACGTTCTTGGCAACTGATTGCGCGAGCATAATATAAAATTATTTTGGATTCCTATAATCATTTAATCATTAAACTGACTGTATAATGGACAATAAGCTTTTTTATTTTCTGCAGAACTCGTCGATCAGTAGTCGCATGGATGGAATGACAATGGCAGCCAATACGTCAGCGACTGGATCGACAATTCCATCATCTGTTCAGGAATACGTTGTTCGCGTACCCAGCAAGTGAGTTTGTCAATAACCTAGTTTATGCTAACTATTGTAACGATGGACAACTTTATGTACTGAGTGGGGCAGTAGGCCTACACTTTTAATTTTAAAGCACCCCAGGACAAAAAACAAAGACTAGGCGAGCTTCCCCCCAGCCTAAAAGAATTGCCATTTGATTTCATGCGAATACCGTAACAATTTTCGCAATGAACCGTTGATAAAGTCTGCATGTATAATTCAAGTAAATGGAGGGCAGATTGCTCATCGTTTTAAATACATTGTAATGCTAATTAGGGCTGGGTATTTGGGTTGTAACTTTAACCTAGCAGTCATATGATCGTAGAAAATAATGGAATTTGAATAAAGGCCAATACCAAAATTGAAATAAAAATATTTGATTTCTTTATCTAGAATCGACAAGAAATTCAACGTTATGAAGTTCAATGCATCCCTGAATGTAGACTTTGCTAAGTGGACGCAAACTAGTGTAACTAATCATTTTATTTCATTTATAATTTGGAAAAAAATAAATCTAGGCCTACATGTACTCTTTATGTGTGTGTCATAACTCATAAGTTCTTAATAGGCCTACTAGAGCGTTTAAGTGTAATCTGGACTATTTTTCTATAATATAAAGCTACTACCGTAATAAAAGATTAACCCAGCGGTTATTTTTCCACCAACATTTTTTTTTTTGATTTATTTGAATATTTTACACAAAATTAACTTGTAGTTATGCTCTCAAGAGCCTTGCTCGTGTGAGGGCTACATGTACGGTACCTTCTGTGGCCATCACATATTTTCCCCATCGATGTGGGATTATGAGAGGTTATTAACGTCTTAGAAAAGTTCATTGGAATGCTCCTGCGTCAACTCGGGAAAACTTACTAGTATGTACGATCATTAATAAAATAAGTGCGACTCCCTACGACAGATCAGTTTGCGTTGTTCACAGACATTGATGGCTTTACTTACCGTTTGTTTTCATCCTGCATTTTTTTGCCTATGAAAACACTGAGGAACAAGACAGGAAATCACAATCATGCTGTTCTACTGTAAAAATCTTAATACATTTCAGCCACAGGATAATTATGTGTGGATCCACTTTGACGGGTAATAAGGGTGCTCCTAATTTAAATTTAATGGAACATTTATGGAACTGGCTCTAATCATAATTTATTAGCGATGTTGGATTTACATTTATTAGGATTTTGTTAACATTTTTGCATATGGTAGGCTAGCATATATTATGAATAAAAATAGTCCAGCTCAAACTGCAACGTCCCTTGTGCATTGGTGCTAAATTGACTGTCCTTCCTGTTTTATGTGCATATGTGTATACAAAGGTTAAGATGGAGCGTGAGAATAACTTAAAGGATTTTAAGACTGATGATGACATGCCAAAATTTGGTGCTGGCAGCGAGTACGGTCGTGATGCACGTGAAGAGGCACGGAAAAAGAAATATGGCCTCATATCAAGGAGATACAAGGTCGAGGATCAGCCATGGATTATGCGCCTTGGAAGTGGAAAGGCTGGCAAAAGGTTCATTATAATTACATGCCCTAAATCAAATCTTTGCTTGAAATCACTAACCTCTTTACTGTTTGGATTCGTTAAAAACCAATGATAGGTTGAAGAACGCTTTTTTTTCCCACAATGTAGATAAGACTATACACGGAAAAATCCATAGACAGTTTCAAAGGTGTATTGAGACTGCCTTGGCTAAAGTCAGTTTTGATCAGTGCATTAGTGATTCCTACATTACTCTAGCATCACCTGGTTTTATATAAGGTTGACTTCAGCATGGTCTATTTAATACTACTAGCCAAGCCGCTGTAACTCTGGTGCAGCAACTCTCACAATTCCGCGCACACCGATCTTACGGAGTAAGGAACAGTCGCTCTCAGTGAGCTCGCTTTCAACTTTCACTGAAAGCGACTGACCCTTAGCCCGCTAGATCGGTGCGCTTTATGGCTGGTAAGAGAAAACCACCCGCTGATCCAGGACGGGTAACTATGATAACCAGAAGTGGCACTAAATATGTCAAATCTTTTGCTTAACACGTCAGAAAAACAAATTTTAGGATCGGCTGAGAAATAAAGCGAAGGGAGCGATCGCGTGTGGTTAAATCCTTTTCATTGATATGAGACTTAACTTAATCTGGCCTAATTTTGGCATTTTTTTGACAGGTTCCGGGGAATCCGTGAGGGTGGTGTAACTGAAAATGCATCCTACTTTGTGTTCACCCAGGCACACGATGGAGCATTCGAAGCATTTCCTGTTGACGAGTGGTATAATTACACACCAGTCCAGACATATAAGACCCTGAATGATGATGAAGCGGAGGAAGAGTTTGGTCGTCGTGATAAGGTTTTCAACTACTTCAACATTATGCTGAAAAAGAGACTTAAAAATGACAGTGCAGCTGATGGAAGTCGTGGTGGCAGTAGCTTAAATAAAGCAGATGGTGAAGAGCCAAAGAACAGAAAATGGGATGCAAAGAATAAGAAGGGACATGGTGAACTGGTAAGCATGTAGACCAAATATTGCTGATATGGGATTGGTCACGCTATGTGTGTGACCGAAAGATGCGCTGGGTTGCATTATAAATATTGCATAGTGTGGGTCACCCATAAGATTCATAGAAATTCCTTAAGTAGAAGTGCCAATTGCAGTTAGCTTTTTTTTTTTAAAGAAAATTTCTGATGCAGACGACTGGATTAATACATCTGATGATGATGACGATGATGATGATGAAGAAGAGCAGGAAACGAGCAAAGAGACGAATAGTTCAGTATGATAGGCAAACTTGATTTATGTACATGTACGTGAAATAGTTTAATAATCATCTTCAAAATAGCAGCAAAAGATAAACCCAAGCAGTCCAAGATCAAAGACAAGAAAAAAGTCAGCAAAAAGAAAAAGGGTTCAGACGACGATGACGACGAGGCATGGGAAGACAGTGATGATGGAGATGAAGAAGGTAGAGAGGTTGACTACATATCGGATGGTACCTCTTCGGAGAGTGATGGTGGAGGTGGTGTCACTGACATTAAAAAGAATGAGCTCAAGGGTGTGGAAGACGAAGAGGCCATCAGAAAGATGGAGAATTCTGAGTCGGATGAGGATGATGCTGCAACCGCAGATGGCAATAAGATCGGTGGCGAGGAAAACAAAGATGCACCTGAATCAAAATCTCAAAGTGCATCTGGTCAATTTCCTGCTGCCAGCACTTCGGCTACTAAAGACAAGAAAGAAGGTAAGCGGGATCATAAAAAAATGCATTTTAGGAGGTCAGATATTTATTCTGCATTTACTTTAGGGTCATCTAGCCAGTCCAGTGCCGACTCATCTGATTCGGATGACTTTGACAATGACACTTCCTTTCAATCGGCTATGTTCATGCAGGTGCTGTAACCAATGACCGCCTTACAATATTGAATATATTGTGAGGCTGAATGTTTAAGTTTGTTTATATATATTCGTATAAAGGAACGACAAAAGGGTTCTAGTTCAAAGAAGGTTCAGAGGAAAGGGAAAACCAGAGAAACACCATCAGCGGGCACAAGTTCTTCTCCTCCATTAAGTAACCGACCTAACACACCTACGATGCTAATTGAAAAAGGTGCTGGTGAGCAAGTGAAATGCCTTTAAATCTAGCCATTCATATTTAAAATGAACTTGTGTTCTAGGATTTAAGCGACTGGCCGATAGGGAATCAAAGTCTCCTTTGCCGAAAAAGAAACCACGCACTGATGCTTTCGCCTCATCATCCTTGTTAGTTTATTTGTTTGTTTAGTGATTAGAATTAAAGCACCCATGTATATGTTTTGCTTGTTTGTTTTAACACAGGGATGGCATATCGGAAGAATCTATTCATCGTTATCTGGTGCGCAAGCCCATGACGGCACGTGAGCTCCTACAGAAGTTTAAGAGTAAAAAGACTGGCCTGAGCAGTGACCAGATGGTGAACACTATCACCCAGATCTTGAAGCGCCTCAATCCAGATAAGCAGCATGTAAAAGGCAAGATGTACCTTTCCATCAAATCAAAGTATCAATGACACGAACTGACAATAGTTTTAACAATGTCAATCTTCGTTTGTTTATGGCCTCCATAAAGAAGAATAATATCAAATTCTTTTATTGTTGAATTAGTTTTTAATGTGTATTTAACTTTCAATGGCAGTAAATGCGATGCTTTCCTCACGTCTGACTTACTTTTGGGATTTTTATGATAAACAACTAATGATGTAATTACTTATTATTCTAATTATACTAATTATTCATAATGTCAAATTTCGTCATCATCACATTGTTCACCGACTAAAGTGCGGTGATAAAGAAATATTTCGCTCAATCTTCGTTGCGTTGCCCTTGATTCGTTTAAACTAGGCAATGATCGAGCGAGCGCGAGTAACCAATGATTAATCCAATTCTGGAGGCCCGTGCCATCATTGAACACTACGTTAAATAAGTTTAGTCTTTCGCATCGCAGGCTTCCTTTCATGCACATGCGTGTGACGAGCAACGACGACGACCACGCTTTACACGTGCACATATCAGGTCTAACATACGACTACGTACCGGTACTTTCAAAATTTTTATCTTAATTTTCGATTAAAATTAATAATATTATAGCTCATTAATACAGGAGTTGTTTACATATGTATTCAATTTCATAATAAATTCATTTATTAGTTTCAACAAAATTTAGGAATCGATATATAAGACGTATGCTAATGTGTACATTAACCTACAAAATCCTGGTCATGCTTCATATGTGACAAACACAATGAACAAATAACTGCAATAAAACTAGAAGATCCAATTAGGTCAGATGTAAAGGAGTTCTTCATCACTTTCATCAAGGTCATCTATGTTTACTGAATCTTCAAGCGAAGATGACCTTTGTTTAAATGTTGACACAATGGAACCTAAGATCACAACCTGAAAAAATAACAAATATCACACGCTGGAATGAATTAATTGCATTGCCTACAATGTAATTTAATAAAAATATATATGGAATAATTAATCTACTCACGACGAGGAACGTCCACAAAGCCCAATAGTATATCGCACCAAAAATCCAAGCTTTGTAGCAGAATCGAATAAGCAGCAAGCTGCTTTGACTCACAACACATTCGTCTAGATGCGACGAATGTAAAATACATGATTTAATCGAAACCACAGTATAGAGAAACTTAAGCTGATATAAAAATCCATCACACTCACTAATCGGAGCAGTGAGACTGCAAGGCATTAGTTCGGACCCATTTCCGGCTTTACTTTCACCCTTAATGAAAAATGTTTTATTTTAAATATGTAATTGGGTTCATTCAATGTTTGAAAATAAAGTTCCAAACCTGTTACACTTAGCGAAAAATATATATTATAGCGAAAATGATTTAAAAGTATTTCCTTAGGTTGCCAACTCGCCATATGTGTAACAACGAATGACACTTTCTGCCTTAAACGATCGAAGCACGCGACGCGCAATTCCCCAACGCAAGAATGAGACCCTCCTCCTACTCCCTCGTTCCATTGGCGATCCTCAACGACAAATTATGTCGCTTTGATAATTCATTTGGAACCATTTTTTTTACTAAAATCTATCGCCACATGTTGATTTAATTATTATTACTAAAGATTCTCATTTACCCAATATTGTTGGCTGCCAAACGTCATATACTGTGGGGTAATTGAGTAGAGAAAAACATTCAAAGCCAAAATGTTTAGCATGAGGGTCATAACCATCATGAGAAGTCCTTGCGGTTGAGTTCGTTTACGTCTTATACGGTACATCTGGAAGAGAATCAAAATTATATTCTTGTTTTCTCTATTGTGAACAGAAGGGCGCCAACTTACTCTGATCCACATAAACCAAATTCCAGTTCTACGCAATGCGGACATGATACAAAACAAACAGAAAAAAGAGATCCCAGAAAACAGCACATAATCCATAGGAAAAATCTGAATAAATAAAAGGGTAAATACATTGTATATCAAAACAAGAAGAAAAAAAATATCAGCACGGTTTAAGTGAAAGTTGACGTTTACCATTTCGGCATAGACAAATATGATGTCGATTGGATTCGGTAATGTGCTCTTAACCAGTTGGTAACCCATTTTCATACCAAGCGAATTTATAGCCTTGTCAATGCTATAAAATAATACAAGTGACATTAATTAAGTTTGTTTATAGAGATCTCTAAAAAGACAGGAAAGGCTTTTTATACTTTGTTATAAGTAGAGACACGAAAATCAGAAATCCGACCAGGGTGAGAGCAATTCCAGCGACCATTTCGCAGGGCCTAAGAAATAAGAACAACTTGCTGACCAGACTGGAACTGGCGGAATTAAGGTGACGCTCTCGTCTTTCTAGAAGACGAAGTTCTTCTTCCATTTCGAACAAACGGGATTGATCTCTTGAGGCCATCTTCCGGTTGCTGCCCTCATACTAAAATATAGAAAAATAAAAATTTACAACAGTATTAATTAATCCGGTTTAAGGGTAAGGTTAAGATGCTCCTAAGTTGAGTCTTGAGTTAACCTCAAACTGACTCAAACATTTCATGTCAGTTAGCTTGCAAGTTGTAACCCATAGGGCATTAATAAGCACAACCTGTAGGTGACACATTATTTATTAGTCCTTATCTGAGAATCACGTAGTAGTCTAGGGTAGGGTGGTCATTATTTGCGTTCTTTTCTTGTACAAGCGTTGGTTCTGCGCCATTCAGTATGGTGTTATAAACTGTACCTTTGCTCTAATTTCAGATGACAGTCTTTCTAGGCCCTCTCTTCTGCTTCTAATACCCTCCATGTCGAAATCCACGCTTTGATTACCTCGAATCATGCCGCATGGAAGGGCTGACATGCCATATCCCTGCAATGTAACATGGCATCATTCAATTTAACACAATTAATTCTCCCATAAGAGTTTTTTTTTATTAAAATCGATTTTGATTATGGGCAAAAAATCTCAATTTGAATTTTAGATTTTCACACCGAAAATTTGGAAATATAGTTCAATTTGTCGTTTGGGGAAAATTTCGATTTTGGCTCGATTGGCTTTTGGACGTTATGGTCCAAAAGAAAAGAGAATACACTCAAAGTAAAAGGAAAACTAAATTTAAATTTTGTAAATATTAAATTAGTTAAAACAAAACAAAACAACTATTCCCGCTTATAACGTACAATAAAATACAACATGAAATATTTAAGGAAATTAAATTTATCAGCGATATGATACCGGTATATTTTCAAAACCTTTGGTTGCGAATCGAAATTTTCAGTTTCACCTAAACAATTAGATTTTGATCTTGAGTTTCCCAAAAATCTTAAACATAAAATTCGGTTTTTTTGCATCTGTAATATACTTACTGCGAAAACTACAAGTAAGGACATTCCGATGACAGTCAGTACACTCAGCACAAAAGAAAGTATATCTTCAGCTTCTTTAAATTTGAAAGAAAACAATTAATGTCAAATGACTGTAGTGACGTTACCAGATACGGTACTGTAGTCCTAGAATATCTAAACAGCTTTTATGGTAAAAAAATCTGCACACATGATAACACTTGCATTCGCAGAAATTGTGACATTTGATTAAATTATTTTTTTGGAAAAAAAGAATTCTGCTAAACCTTGCATTACCGGACGTAGGCTATCCGTTTATCCAAGTTACGCTACTGTCTAGTGTAATAATTTGGTGATGAAATCTACGTGCGCAAGAATACCAAAACCTCCATGGGCAAAAGATATGCAAATGAAAATTTGTTTAGCTTACTATTGTTTCCCAATTCGTGTATAAGGTTCTCTATTTTTGACCAGTCGGAGTCCGTACTGTTTGCTAGCGGGGCCTCTTTTAGAGGAATCAAGCTCCTTGAAAAAAGAAGAAAAGAAAAACACACTCTTAGTCATATCAGCGACTTGGTCTGATCAGTTTATATAGAATATTGGTTTAACTTAAAAGTAAAAAAGATTCAATGAATGGACTAAAAGCTTGCCCCATCAGAACCAGAACCACTGCGACAAAAAGGAAACTCAATGTGTATCTGAACGCATTGCAGAACCTCTACGGAAAAAAGAACTTAATTAGAAAAATATAATACAGCTGATGATAAGAATTATGAACCATATACAATTTAAATCCATAATACGAGTAAGTCAAGTACATTGTATATTAGTTTAAATATAGTGTATCTACTTTTTTGTACGTGCTATGACATCTCACTTGAATTGGGTTGTAAAAATTGTGAAAAATAATGCAATTGAAGAATTTTGATATTTTCTCCATAAAATGGGACAATGAGGTGAAATTGGTATATTGTGCTACCGTATATTAATTATGATGTTAATATTTCAAGCCTTAAATCCATATTAATCACGTGTGTTCTTTGACAACGATTTCATGACAGTACGCTTACGCCTTCATGTTTAATGTGAACTTACGTTGGAGGCTGTGACAACTTCATCCCTTTCCTCGTAATAGAAGTACGTGAATGGGAGCACGACAAACAGAAATATCAGCATACTAGTATAGAGCACTGCAGAAAAGAGACAATTATAACTAGTTTGATTAAAACACAAGTGCAGCGTTAGGGGGTACCCGTGGCCTAATTCAAGCAATATATTTGGTGATGTACGCAGTACCGTAATAGGTGTATAAGACAGATTGCTCCACTGAATCTCTGACGGCCGGCTCCACAGACCAATCCTGTAAATCATATCATGTTAATTACATAAAGGATCGTAACTATTTCGGCCGGGTAGTACGGTACACCATGAAACCGATCCCTCCACATAGGTACCGGTAGACGTCTAGACCATGGTGGCGCGGTAGGCCTCTAGAGAATAATTTCTCTAGAGGTCTACCGCGCCTCTACGTCTTAATTCTTAAATGACTCGAATATATGGACTTGTACACCGGCTCTCGTGAGTTTAAGCGTATAGCCTACCTTGAATGTGCCGTTTGCGTTCTTCATGAAGGAGACTAGAAAGACGTCGACAGGAATGAGGATTATGGAGAAGAGAGCCAAAGCGAGTCCAAGTGTGGATGCGATCGTCGAACTCCATTCGCTCTCATGTTTGCTCTTGAAGAAGCCTATGTACAGCCACGAAAACACGAGGACGAGCTGCCCAAGTGCGCATGAAAATCATAAATGAATGATTCTTGAAGACTTAATTGAATGAACACAAACCATTGATAAGCTTAGGCCTACTGCATATCTAGCCCGATACCCCCGGTACCCATGCATATCTGATAGGCCTACTCACTAGCACGACGACAACGAACGGAATCCATCCCGCGGCGACAACGCTGATCGGAACAGAAGACATTGCGTATCGGTTCGGAGAAAAGAACTCAATTCATTCACGCAACTTTCGATCCAGACTTGCAAACCAAGCTTTTAATCAAGGTATGTGCCCATGCATGCGTAAATGACTAAATGGCGTAATGGTGACTAATGGCCGATTAGGTCCTTCAAGGAGCTCCTTGAGGTCCTTGTCCGACGTCGCGCCCTCTAACGAGAGACAATTCGTTTTAATATCTTAAGTGCGAGCCTGCGAGGACACTTAACATTTTCACTTTGGCATTTGTTTATTGGTCCATTCGATTTATTTTATTATTTTACAGACAAAATAATTAACAATTAATGCCGTCAATTTTTTTAAGCCCATGGCCGGATGGCCTCCATGACCACGCACATGTCCAACCTGGACATGCTTCGTTTGCAGTTTGGACTGCAGTCCAAACTGCAAAGGAATTTAAGGAAACACAAATATATCCCACATGGTTTTGTGTAGGTTAATTAGCTTACACAAAATCACATGCAAAAAGTATCGCTCTATTTTATACATGCTAAAGTCGAGCGAAGCTCAATCACGAACTTCACTTCACTGGGCATACTGCATTTTTTTCACCACAAAATGTATCACATCGCATCCGCTCTTTTGAGCCTGTGGATGAGGATTACTGCAAAATGAATCAAATTAGGAATAATGTAGGCCTACAACACATTTAAAAAAAAAAATAATAATAAATAAACCACATTGAAAGATTAGTAATGTAGGCCTACTCTTGAGAAACCATGCATAATTATGCATGTTTTATTGGAATGCAGATTCGAAGAATTCTTGGAATCAAACTATTAGTTATGGGACGATGGGTCAAATGTAACCGTCCAGTTCAGAAGAGTATTTTTGTGGACAACAGATTTCACATCGGTCTTCTCAACTTTTAGCTTTTGAACATAAGCTTATCCTTTAGATTTTTTAAGTATTTTATTGGACAAGTGTCCTGATGGTTGAACAAGGATTACAAGCTTTTGACGAAATATTTCATGTGTTTAAAGTAGATTTTCTGACAGTCTCAACAATTATATCTCACACAAGTCATTCCTTCCATCTGGCGATAGTACTGCTTTTTAACCAATAGGATTTTCCCTATATCTAGTAGTTAAGAATCTCAAACGTAAGGCAAAATTACAGAATTTATTGAAATTCAAACTACGTCTTTATTGGATCAAACTTTGCTGTAGGTCTATTTCTGTAACTTGGTCGACAAACGGCTGCTGCCATCACTGTGATTGGCATTGTCACCATCCATGAACATTCCCTCTGAATCACCCGGATTGTCCCAACCACTGTCCCAGTCGGACATTTCTTTGGAAATGGAACTCTTTTCATCAAAATCTAATAGCAGATTGGCGTCCATTGAAGAACCACCCTTTTTCTTTAGCTTGATCGAAGTATCATTATTCACTGTCAGCCGACTCGTCGTCGCTGCTGTCATCACCGTTCCTGAATGAGACTCCTGCTTGGTCTGAGGACTCGTTTTAATTGATGAATCGTAGGTGTTCCACTGACTTTTATAGTCTCCTTCTTCATCATCATCATCATCATCCTCTTCCGCTTGCATAAGGGCCATGTTCTTGCTCAGTTTTCTTAAAAAAGTATTTGGGAAAATAATTTTAATACAGGCAAGATAAATAATTATAAATTTAATACAAAATCCGGTCTTACAGTTTTTGGTTTGTTTTTGTGGTTTTTGGCTCGTTATCACACCAACTCCAGTCATCTAAGTCGTTATCCTTTGACCATGGTTTCTCCAACAGGAGGGAATCCTTTTTGTCCATTGTCTCATGGCAGCTGTCAAATAAAAAATCAAAACGCTTAATATACTTGTACATTAAAAGGCGGCCAGTCTCCTTGCGGATGGAGTATAAGATGGCCATCTCAAAGACTTGACACGGTTCTACCATCATTCATATGCACCGATAATACGTAGGCCCCCTATATCATTCTCTCACCCAATATCTTTGTCTTGTTGTTTTCCATTGGCACCAGAAGATAGTAGAGATGTGTCTTCGTCTGGTGCATCTTCAGCAGAGTCCAGCATGTTCGTTTTATCCCCAAAGACAGTGGTGGATAAGTCCTTCCAGCCACGACGAGATGCGTCCTGGACCTAATCCACAAACGCCATTTTAGAAATTGAGCAACCCTGAAAAAGTTTGGAGATTATCGCCGGGCCACCTCGCATTAAAGTAACTTCAGGTATTAAGAATTGAACGAGAGATGCATGACGTTGAATTCACTTGCGAGGTGGCATTCTGGCGACTTTCCAATTTATTAAAGCTTCTTAAGGACGAGCACATTTTTTATCAAATAAATCTTTGGATATAATGGACGTGTACAGTACAAAGGTTATATTCATCTCAAGCAGATCAGATGAACGTACCCTATTAGCGATGCTTGACATCTGCGTCTGCACGTCGTCAAATAGTTTACCATCCTTCACCTGATTCGAGTTGGTAGATGCACCCAACGATGCAGGAGATAAGATTGAACCGAAGTTTGGCAAATCAGGAAAATAAAAATAAAATGAAAGTAAGGAGATGCATTCAAAATCAATAAAAAAAAAACCTATCCCAAGACTAAGCATGAACCAATCGAGAATCTTCTCCAGAATTCAACAAATCGCCCACACATTCAATAATTTCTATTTAAGAGAAAGGCAAAAAAAAAGGTTTCCGATCGAAACATGGGGTATGATTCCGCAAATTCCAATTCTAGCGCTATTTATGCTAGAAAATAGAAGAAAACTAAATAGGCATGCATAATAATCTACTAATCTAATAGCCAACTAAAATTCAGTTGATAGTCGTTATAATTAAAAAGAACAATGAAGTAACCATAATTGATTTTTTTTAGAATTAATTAAGCCCGAAATCAATTCATCATTTTATAGCTTAAGCTTAATTCTCTTTTCCGATATGCTTACAACTTGTTCCATGATTTTCGTTTAAAACTCTCTTTGCGGTATCTCATGCTGGGATTGCGTAAAATAACCTGTGCAACGTGTACATGCATTACCTAACCTACGTATTACCAATTAGACCAGTTCTTCTTACTGTTATTTTTAATTATCAACGGTTTAAACGAAAGTCATCAAAAAAGCTATTGGAAATAACCATCATAGACCTAATAGTTACTATTTCGCACCTTTTCTGTGACTGTATCACCAATTTCAGAAACCTTTTGTGTAGCTACAGAACCAATCTTATAAGCCTGTCGTAAAATGAACAATTCATGATCAATGAACGGTTCAACACACAATGCAACGCAAACTGTAAATACGTTTTAAAATAACAAATTAAATTGGAACTGTACCCCTTCGGTGGCCTTGGAAGCAATCTTTGTTGCGTTTAACGATAAAGAACTCCAACCCTGTGTGAATGTTACAAGGAAATAAAAGAAAAAGTTTCAGTGGTTTAGTAGTGTTTAATAAGTTTCAAATGGTCTAGCGAAATGGCAGTGTGGCACATTTTATATATACGATCATGTAGGATTGTAGGATATAGTTAGACCAATTGCAGTTTGTTTTAAAATTGAAATTCAGTCACAAATGTCTCAAATTTTTGTGACGTACAAGATAATTTTGATGTTCAAGTCGCTTCTTGTGGTACAACTCGCCTTGTAGTGAACAATGCGTTACGGTATATAATCATTGAATAAGCCATTATTTCTTCCACTCTTCAATTTTAGAAGTTGGGCTCAAATAAAGCAACGAAAGAATTCCAAAGTACCTTGCAGACACAGTAATAACTACAGAAGTCATCATTAATTATGAAATCTAAAATAAAGCAAAAGGCTTTTGACTCACAGAGGCAAAGGAAGACATGGCAGTCCCAAAGAACTCCTGAGACATACTCCTCGGGGGAGCATCCTGCATTGAATAGCCGAATCCTGAGTATTTACCACCCTGGCTTGGTGGAACATCCCTGATAGAAACAACGAGTGTAACTCTTAATAAGCAGAACACAAGATTGCTAATTTATAAACAATTATCTTGAGGGCAATGGGCATGTTAGCCCCACTGCCACCACTGGTGATACCAGCCTCAGCCTTTTAGAAAAATAAAACTCACTCAGGCCTGTTGGAGTTTTCAAATTGTTTACTTGAGTAACATTCCGTTTGATCTTGATATGATTGGTAACTACTCGTTGAAATGCTATAGACAAAATAGGCAAAATATAACCATTACAAAGGTTGAGAAATTCCTTCCATCTTGTAACTCTAATTATAATTATAGAGATTTTATTTTAACAAACTTCTGAGTGGCATTGTCATCGCAATTGGCTTCATTGTACGATTTCGAATCGAATGAGTAAGTCTTTGCAGCGTAACTATTGTTGATATTGGAATGTCGTCCAATAGAAGCAGGCACGTAGTTTTTAGCTGATGAGGTCTCAATGGACCATGGCTTGCCTTGAGCAACAGTTGCAATCTGCGATTTGAATAAATAATATTTCATCTAGATCTACCGAGTGAAAAGTTAAAAGACTAATTGGAAGCGTTTAGGAACCTTGTCGCGATAGAGAGCCGCTGCTCGGCTATTGTACTTCTCTTGAATGGTCAACGTTTTGACCCAGTCAGACTGTGAATCGAAGAACTCACGAGCGAACCGATTGCCGCCGACCTTCATTTTCTCCAGTTCTGCGTCCTTCCATTTGTCCATCGTGACCGAGCGAACAAACGACAGATGGACGCCAACGCTTCGATGTCTGCCAGAACACTCCAAACATATCCATATGCCGTACGTCACGCTAACCCATTGTGGATTGTGGATTCCACACTCGAAGCATTTCTGAATATAAAAAAAAAATGATTATAGTGAACAGTATGCTTTATTGGTGATTCTCTTTTAGCGCCTCCCGGGATTCATTGCGGGCTTTTCTATTCAGCATGGTGCTCACGAGCCCAATACATTGACTGATGTGGGCTCATTCTTTCTACATATACATTGTACTTTGTCTAAAGCCACAACAGTCTGTAACACTGCATGTAGCAGGCATATACGGTTTTTGCAGGTAGGTATTTTAAAAAAGAACTACGTCAAAGGATATGACTCGGATATCACCGC
>JAQIYI010000652.1:0-16724 GCA_034700265.1 Polyzonium germanicum | reverse complement strand
AGAAATATTTTTTGTGATAATAAATCTCAAACCAAAAAGATCTACGATGCTTAATTACTTATATTTTTAAATGATTTTTTTAAATATTATATTCAATCCCCCCTTTAATTAAATAGGCCTACTCCTTTGTAACAAGAGTAAAAAAACTGAAATTCTTGCAGTCACCTTTGGTTGGGGTCTTATCGAATTCGGCAGTGAAGATGGCCTCCTTTCCCTCGGGGATTGTGATGGACTGCGGGAATGTGGCAATCTTAGGACCTTTAACTTCTTCGTTGGGCACTGCAAAGGCCCAAAACAAACACGGTTAATATAAAGGTCGCAATGTGGCTGATGCAAAATTGTTATTGCGAAAAAAAGCTCTACCGACGACGACGAGGGTGCAAGTGCTGAAAGCTTCGCCGGCGTCGTTAAACGCCTCGCACGTGTAGGTGCCACCGTCCTCGGGGAAGATTTCGGCGATTATGAGCTTGTAGTTGTCGCCGGCCGTCTCGTACAGGAAGTCCTTGCTCGACTTGATCTCTTTGTCGTTGTGCAACCACACGACTTCGAATTTCGAGGAACCGATTATCCGACAGTTGAGCGTGATGGCTTCGCCGTCTTTGACGACGAGGCTTCGCAGGTGCTCGACGACTCTAGGCGGTTTATCGCCGGTCTTGTCGGTGGCAGGTTTTGTCGTCGCTGCCGCCGCTGAAGACGCGGCTTCTGCCTGCTGTTGTTCCATGGCTGTTTCAAATACAAATGGTTAATTATTAAAATCAAATTTTAAAATTAAATTTTAAAGAAAAATCATTGAAATCACACCTTAAATTAAAGATCCTTAATTTTTTTATTAAATAAAATAAACTAAATTTAGAAAATTGTGTTGAGGTTAACTTCGTCAATTTCTTATGTTTAGAAATTTGAAATAAGATTTTTAAAATTAAAACAAATAAGGTGTTAAAATGTGAGCAAATAATTTTAGTAATATGTTAAAAATTAAACAAATATTTTAAATAAGATGTTAAAAAATGTAACAAATAAAGATTTTTTATTTTTAATAAGCATTACAATTGACTTATTGTTTAAAAAAAAAAGGTCAGCTCACGTTCGATCGTCAGTTTGCACTTGGTCTCCGTCCAGCCGAGCGAGTTGATGGCTTTGCACACGTAGGCTCCCTCATCCTCGGGAAACACTTCATTGATAGCGAGCGTTGCCACACCCTTCTTGTACTTAAGGTCGATGATGTCCGACGAGTGGATTAGCTGTATTGAAAAAAAAATTTTTTTTTGATTAACTCCGCTTCTCAACTAGGAAAAAATAAAAAAGTCCAAATTTAAAAACTGACCTCTCCGTTCTTGTACCACTCGACTTGAGGATCAGGATCCCCTTTGACCTGACACCTAAGCTGCAATTGGTCACCGTCCTTCACAGTCAGATCGTTCAACGGGTCCGTGAATTCTGGTGGACACATTGGTGACTCATCCTCGGGCACTATTTACAATGGTAACCCAATGGTCGCACATTACAAATTTCTAATGGTTGTTATTCTTTTGGATCCCCACATTTAATTCCAACTTACAGACGAGCTCCTTGGTGGCGCTCCTTGACCTAGAAGGGCTTCCAGAGGTGTCCTTCTTGCCATAAGGCTTCGAAAGACGTTTGGACGATCCTTTGGACGGATCTGTTGGAGATGGAAGCGTGTCGTGTTGCGGTTGCGCCGCCTGTTTAGCTGACGACGGTGTTGTGGATAAACTGGTCGGTTTCTCAGCGAGCCTGCTTGCTGCCGCTCCTGCTGAAGGACCGCTGACGTGCGTGGAAGGCGGCACTGGAGACTGTGACGTGTAGGACGGATCAGATATGTACGGCGAAGCCGCAGCTGGCGGAATCACCACGGGCATCGGATGCTTGTATTTTTTTTCTGAAAGAGATTTTTTTAGACGAGCGAAATAATTGTATATCACTAAATTGAGACCGCATTCAAACTAAATTTAAGCTTATACTATCTAATGATTGTGATAGAATTTCGGGATCAACAGGTCACATAGACCCAATTACAGAGCCCTAGCATGCAAATAATGCGATATAATCAAGAAATTATGGTTAATAAAGATCACCTTCGATGATAATCTGGCAACTGGTTTCAGCCTCGCCGAGCGGATTTGTGGCTAAGCATATGTACTTGCCGGCGTCTTCCTGTTTGCAGCTGAGGATCTCCAGCGTGACGATGCCGTCCTTGTGCGTGATGTTGTAGTCGTACTTGCCGAGCTCGCGTCCGTCCTTGAACCAGCGCACTTCGGGCACAGGTTTGCCCGACAAACAGCACAGCAGCTTGACTCCGATGCCCGATTGGATGATGCGCGGCCGCAGGAGGAAAGTGAAGCACGGTGCTGAGTCTGGCGCTTCCTGCCATAGCTGGTACTCGACCTGTTGTCTCTTGCGTCTTTTGTAAGGACAATAACAAAATTGGTCAAAGAGTAGTCATTGATAAGCATATTCTCCTTACGTCACTGTGTCATATGTGCAGAATTAATATACTCACTTTGGTGGGAACAAGTCCGGTTTTGGAAGTGGAATATCCTTCGGAAGAGCTGATACATTCAAACAAGAAATCGAAGAAAGGTGATTAGAAAATAAATAAATAAAAAATCAATTCAAAGAACATATAATTTAACTGAAATTGAGGGCTTTTAAATTTCTTCTTACGTTGTACGTTGAGGAAGACAGGTTCGTCTCTGTAGCCCCAATGGTTCTCCGCTCTAATGGTGTATTCACCGCGATCTTCCAGTTTGCACCGGTTTATTATGAACGTGTAGTTGTTGTCCAAGTGTCTCTTCATGTACTTGACGCTCTGACGCAATTCGCTGCTGTCTCGGAACCTGTTCACAGATAAATGGACGTGATTACACTTGATTAGGTCTAAAACACTTTTAAAAAAAAGAAAATATCCGTAAATTCAAACCAAGACTTATTGAAACACGATCGTGTCGATTAATGCTAAACGTTATCGATTATCCTTGTAAAATCATATTTTTTTAACCTGTCACAAAGAATTTAGGCCAATCTATCCTTGTAAGCTCAAGTCTGAATGATAATTAAAGTATTTAAAAAAAATCAAAATAATTAAAAACTTTTTACCAAGAAATAGTGGGTGGAGCGGTAGCGATGACGCGACAGTAGAACTTGGCAGACTGTCCCTCGTAGGCGAACGCGCTGACTGGACGTATTACGAACCTCGGAGCCGCTTGACGTCGATCTGCATTAAATGAAAAATATTAAAAAAAATAAATGCAATTTCATTTTCCTTTTTGATTCGTCAAATTAATTGTCAGTTGTGGCCCATTGTACCTATGTAGTAGTCGTGTAACCTGTACTTCTCCTCGTGGAGCTTTCGAAGCGAACTGTAGTTGGCGATGTGACCGATCGGCAGCAAAAAGTTATCCCAGTTGTCCTAAGAACGAGTTTTTTTTTTATTTTTGCCCGTATTTGCTATTTGAGCAGGCTGACATTTGCGCCTGCTCGGAGGGCAAATTAATCGGAATTTTTGTTTTAAACACCAACTCACATATTTGCGTCTTATGTTGTCTCTGTAATTGATGTGCCTATTCTTCGGTATTGTCTGGTTGCGGTCGCTGTGATCACCCTTCAGCCACGAGTGCTCCAGGCATTCGTGAGCTGTTAGCCGTTTTCTGTTCAAAATCAAACATGAGAATTATTTTTATTGCCAATTCAACAATAAATGGATTAAAATCGACGACGATTGTAAGAGTATAAGATTATAAGAGTGCTAACTCTTTGTTGCGTGTAAGGAGCTTTCGGATGAAATCTTTGCCTTCGTCCGAGATGTGCTGGAAGGCATCTTCGTCGAAGTCCCAGTCGCACGCCTTGACGTTCTTTAGAGTTTCGATGTCGTTGTCGCCAGCGAATGGCGAGAGTCCACTCAACCTAAACAATATAAGACAAAATAGAGTCGTACCGTTTTGTTAAAAGATACTTACAAATTATTAATATTAATTATTATTTATATTTTGCTATTTAATAAATTTAGTTATTTTATTGAATTAATTTAAGGTTATCATACATTATTAATTAATATATATTATATATTGTATTTTATTTCTTATTTTCACTTACAAGACGTAGGCGAGAACACCGACGGCCCACATGTCAGTGTAGAAACCGACGGGTTCTCGCTCGACGATTTCAGGAGCAGCGAATTCGGCCGTTCCTGTCGATATCTTGACGATTTCGTTCGGATCCAACTTGGTGGCCAATCCAAAGTCAATTAGCTTGACATTGGTGCTACGCTGAGTCTGACACATGATGTTCTCAGGCTAAAATAATAAATGAAAAAGAATTTAGAAAACAAAAAGGTATTTTAGATTATAATAATTAAATAAAACGCCATAAAATTTTCTGAATAATGAATTTCTGTTTTTTCCTCACCTTGATGTCCAAGTGGATGATGTTTCGTTCGTGCATGTGTTTGACCCCTTCACAGATCTGCCTCATATAGTTGATGACCTCAGCTTCGGATATCTTGTAGTCGTCAGCTGTGATCCGTTCAAATAGTTCGCCACCGGACAAACTTTGAAATTAAAATAAACCAAATATAATAAAATATAAATAAATATTAATTATTATACATGTACAGTTGTATAATGCATAAAACAAATAAATGAGATAAAATATAAACAAATAAATATATAATCGTACAATTCGTAGATGAGAACCATCTCGTCGACGTCTTCGAAGGCGTCGTGCAGGTTGATGAGTTTGTTATGATGAAGCTGGTTCATGATGTCGATCTCCTTGCGGATGAGCGACTTCTCGATCGGATGCGACACCGGAATGAACTTGGCCGCGAACACGTTTCCGGTCTTCTTCTCGCGGCACCGATGAACCACACCAAACGCACCCCTTTTGTTTTTGTTGTGAAACAACTCATGAATTAATTAGACATTCATCAAGGAGGTTGGTGTGATTAGGAATCATTTTTAGACTGAATAAAGTCCGACGGAATTAAGTGAAGTTCACGAGTTATCAAACACGTTAGAACTCAAAAATGAAAGTTAATTTGCTAAAAACAAATTCTATTAACTTAATCATACTGTTGCGAATTAATATATGCTTACGTTCCGATCTCTTCCAGGATGTCGTAGTCGTCGTAAACGCTCGACGTTTTGATGTCCACTGGCTGAGGCATGTATCGCGAAAATATGTCGAAAACTACGTAAAGTAAAACGATTAAGATTAGTCGTCTCTAGAATTTTACAGAATTTTGTAAAGCCTAATTATCAGAGCGATCGAAGGACTACGCTGGAATCACTAAACACTTTAAGAAGCTGTCTTAACTGGAGAAAATCGAAAGACAGCTTGATTGGCGTCTTGAGACTGTCTTGTCTCACGACTGTCTGGGCATTAGTGATTCCAATAACATTTATATTTGCAAAGCATGCTACATTGCTACAAGCCAAGGTATAATAATGGTTGATCAATCGATCATCATGTGTTCTTTACCATATTGGTCGTAATTGTCTTGCTTTCCACCGGTGCCTCTGATCTTGCGACCATGTTCATCAACTGGATAGATAGCAAACAAATTGCGCCATTCTATTAATATCCACTAATATTTATTTATTTATTAAAATTATTTTTAACGGTCGTTTTGTCACGTATCTGCCGTTTAAATTCAACATTCCTGGACCAACAACAAAAAAGCCTAGGACAATAGTCGATTTGTTTGAACTACATGTAGTTGGAAATAATTGAATTTAGGCAACAATTTAACAAACACTGTTTTATAATATCCGCAATTTTAGTAAATCGCAGCTAACCAAAAATAACTGGCTACAAAATGAAGAATCTAGAGGACAATTAACCAACCTTGATAGGGGCGTTTCTTGTCCTTTTTGTCTGAACCTACAAAATGTATTAAAAACAACATTTAGTCTGAATTATTATAAATAACTGACCTTAAATACGTTTTATAGTTTAAATTGATGATTAGAATTAATTAAGAATATTAAGTAATTAAAAAAGTTAAAATTTAATGCACGATGATTTTTTAACTAAATGGATAATTATTTGGAAATTAAATATAATGATGATTTATTATTAGATGATCCCAAATTTCAAATTTACTTTTCGTTGTGATTGGAGACGAAGCATCGCTGGGTTCGCTTCTGCCGTAAATGTTCTCGGCGTACACTCGGAACTCGTACGGTTTGCTCGGCGCCAAACCTTCGACCTGGTGCGTCGTAAACCTGCATATTGACAAAGACGCCATTAATACGCTCGTAGAACAAAATATACATGTATTTTAAAAAATCGTATTAATTGATTTTGCTAAGTGGAAACCCTGAATAAATAAGACAATTTATTGGACGCCAACCGTGTGTTTCCACATCTGATCCAACTGCTCATGGGCGGTTCTCGCTTTTCGATCACGTAGTTCGTGATGTGACTGCCGCCATCCCAGACGGGTGGCTTCCATGTCAAGATCACGTTGTCCACGTTCACAGTTTCGACGTTCGGGAAACGCGGAGGGTCAGGTTTGTCTGCGCACAGTTTAAATATAAATATATATATATATATTTTAATTACGGTGGTGACAAATAGTATAATAAGATACAAAATATTTCTAATTATCAAAAACTCTTAATTCTGATGGCGCAACGAACCGTTGATTTGTATCTTGAGGACGGCACTGTCCGTGCCCAACTCATTTTCGGCGTGCAATATGTACGGACCGCTGTCCATCTTGGTGACGTCACGAATGACTAGAATGGCGTGCCGTTCTTTCGTCTCCACCCTGTAGTGATCGCCACTCTCGATCTCCTCGCCCTCCCTTGACCATCTCATCTTCGGTCGTGGATTACCCGTGAATGGAATTTTTATCGTGATGTTCTCGCCTTTCTCGAAGCAGGCCACGTCGCGGAAACGCGGTGGGACGTTGATCTTCGGAGCGGCTGATTGTTTTTTTTATTATTCGGATAAAATAAATATATTATCGTTATTATTGCAAACCTTCTAATGATACATGTACAAGTGTATGTGCCATTTTTACAGAAAAAAAAGAACTCACTTTTGATGATGAGTTCGGCTCTCGAAGTACGAGCGCCGCCTCGATTGACGGCGCGGCAAGCGTATTCGTCGGCGTCCTCGCCAAACACTTCGTTGATGATCAACGTGTATTTGTCACCTTCGTGAGATATCGAGTACTTTGAATAGCTGGACAACTCTCTCAAACCCTTGTACCTAGAAGGAGATGTTGATTCAAAATTATTAGCAAAACACAATGGCAAGGTTTTAAAAAAAATAAGTAAAAAACCTAAATAAGAACAAACCATGTGATTTCCGGTTTTGGGACACCGATGACTTCGCAGGTAAACTGAGCAGACCTGTTCTCGATGGCCATAACCTTCTTCAATGGCACGATGAATTCCGGCGCTCGAGGTTCTGAATTTATATTAAAAAATGTAATTCATTTCAAGAGTCCTTAAATATGTATATCTAACACCTTGAAGTGACCAAAACTAACCGTTGGGGTCCTTGATTTTGACGGAGGAAGAGGCGGATGACGGTTTGCTCAGGCCAGCCTCGTTGACTGCGAATACTCTGAACTCGTACTGTCGATCCTCGATCAAATTGCTGATATTGATCTGCGTAGTGATGCACAGCGATTGATTGATTCGTTGCCACGACGCAGTGTTCGCTTCTCTCTTGTCGATGAAGTAGCCTTGAATGCGCGCACCGCCGTCCGAAGCCGGACGTTCCCAAGACAGATTGACAAAGTCGCCGCCAACTTCGGTCACCACCGGAACACCGGGCGCTCCAGGAGGATCTAAAGCGACGACATTTAGCTCATTCTCGAGGCATACGATCAAGCGGGCGGTAAATGTATCAAGTTCTAAAGGCAGCAATTTACAGTACTTACCAAAGGGCAGCTTAGCTATGACTGAATTGATGCCTTCAAGAGGCACGCTGATACCGTTCTCATTGACAGCCATCACTCGGAACAGATATTCCTGATTTTCAGTCAAACCTTGCACAGTGAATGTTGTGTCCTTTGTTTTAAATTTGAAAAAAAAAAAAAATGTAAATGAACAAAAAATTAAAAAAAACCTTTGAAAATGATAACTTAAATATTCTAAAACATTAATCAAGATATGAAACCGCAAAAAGTGAGATTTTCCAATTGTGATACAAATTTTAAAGCTATTAACTCTTAGAAAATTGAAAAATGATTTCTCTTGAATGCAAAAATACCAACGTAAAAATTAAAAATCTTTTTCAACGAATTTGCTCTCACTTTGCACTGCGACGAGGCGATCACCCATTGGTTGTGCGTGACGTCTCTGCGTTCGACGATGTAGTGAGTCACCTTGCAACCACCGTCGACGGCCGGCGGCCTCCAGGAAATGGTAGCCACGTTCTTGCTGATGTCGGACACCTGAAGCGGGCCCTGAGGCGGACCGGGCAATCCGGTGATGGTGATTGTGAAGTTGGCATCGGCAGAACCGCTGTCGTTGGACACCTTCAATTTGTATCGTCCGGCGTCCTCCTTGTGGACTTCCTTCACGAAGATAATCACGTAGTCGTCGAACACGGTGAACTTGAGGTGCCCGTCTTCCTTGACCTCCTTGTCGTCCTTGAACAGTCGCACGTCGATCGGTTCAGTTCCCGAGTAGTAGATCTTGATCTTGGCGTTCTCATTCTCCGGATAGAACAGATCGCCCGGAGCTCGCTCGATCTTTGGAGGAGCTGATTATACAGGCAACGATTGATAATTGATAAATTAAAATCTATATTATTAGATCCAACGAATGCAGATTGGCGCATAACTAAAACGGAGTAATTTGAGAGGAATATTACTGACTTCCGATGCGAAGGCGGGCGGAGCAATTATCCGAGCCAAGGGCATTACTGATCTCGCAAGTGTAGTCGCCCTCGTCGGCCTCCAAAACCTCCGTGAATATCAACTTGTAGACGCCGTTAACGGCCGTCGTCTTTATCCGTCCGGATGCATGCACCTCACGTCCGTTCCTCAACCTAGACAAGATTTTGTCCAGTTTTATTATTTAATACAAATTCAAATGTAACCTTAAAAAAAACTAAATTAAATCAGGAAAAATTAGAATTAAGAAATAACATGAAACTTCTAATTCAATTCAAATTCTAATTAATGAATTATGTATATTAATGAATTTAATGTCTTTTACCATCTTGCTGTCGGATCTGGTTTGCCGATTGCTTCGCACTCGAATGCTATCGGTTTGTTCAAGCTCACGAATTGGTTTGAGATTTTGCGGACAAATTCTGGCTTGACTCCGTCTGAAAAAATAATCAATTGTTAGCTTAGTCGTTGGCACGATAGAATTGATTCATCTGCATACATAAAATAAAATCCAAGTTGTCAAAATTCTCATAAGATCGAGACTCACCAACAACTTCCCGGACTTTGATGGGAGTCGAGCAGAGGCTTGGGTCACTTCGACCAGCGGCATTGACGGCGCACACGCGGAACTCGTAGTCTGATCCTTCGACTAGCCCAAGCACGCAGTAGTTGCAGTCGACGACGTTGTACGCACTGCAATTGATCCATAACGGACTGCCAATCTCTCGTCTCTCCAACGCGTAGCCCGTGATGCGACTTCCTCCGTCCGACCTCGGAGGATCCCATTTCAGGTCAATGTAGCTCTTACCAACCTTGGTCACTTGCGGTGCCCCAGGTGGCGATGGCACACCTTTAACAATTAATTAATTAAGTAGGAAAACAAATCAGATGTACTTCCAGCCGATGTACTGTTAGTTTGGCCACTTACTGCATTTCGGCTTGAGCTTGAAGGCCGTCGTGGACGGGCTCGGCTTGCTGTAGCCAGCTGCGTTCTTGGCTCGAACACGGAACTCGTATTCATGACCTTCGAAAAGGCCAAGAACTGTGGAGTAGGGGAAAAACAAAAACAATTTCATTTAAGAATACGGAAATTAAATAATCAGATATGTTTTAACCACATTAGGATTAAAATGCTGTTGCCTTTGTGCCGCGTTTCTTTGACGGGTGATTCGTTGGCCACTCGCCAGTTGCTCTCGACGGGTTCCCTGTACTCGACCCGGTAGCCTTGTATCTTGCTTCCACCGTCGTTGTGCGGACGATCCCAGGAGAGCGACACGGACGAGGTGTCAGAGTCGGTAATTTTCGGCTGACTCGGAGGATCCGGCACAGCTGCGAAAGTCGAATAACATGAAAATTGTTTAAAAATTTAAATTCAAAATCAGACTTTTTAATTTTTATTGTCAAATATGCCTGCTCACTGAATGGGAATTTTGCTGTGATTGGATTCTCCGTGCCCAATGGGTCGCTGACGCCGTATTGGTTCTCAGCTCGGACTCTGAACATGTACTTCTTGTTAGGTTCGAGACCGATGGCATCGTAGTGGCAACCGCGAACGAAACTGCTCAGTTTGGCATATGTCTGTTGATCGAATTTCATTATTATTTATAACTTTGATGACGACTCAGTCTTTATTTCAATTCTATTCAAAAAGCATGCGTGGATGTTGCAAACCTGAGTGTTCGGATCCATTTTTTCCACGACATAGTTAGTTATTGGGCTTCCACCGTCGTCTAACGGTGGCCGCCACGATAACGAACATGTTTCAGGGGTGATGTCAAACACGTCCAATGGACCTTGAGGTGGGCCTGGTTTATCTGTCAAAATTGAAGCATTTTTTAAACAAAACAATTAACCCTACTGAAATAGTTCGACATGAACAATCATTTATAAAATAAAGCTAGATGCTCACCAACAACGAGGACTTTGCAGGAAGCGGTGTCGGTGCCTTCAGAATTGGACAGCCGTATCGTGTACTTGCCCGTGTCGTCTCGTTTGGCCTTTTTGTTTACGAATTTCGTCGCCGTTGGCGAATGCTCGAACTTGATTCTATCGTCCTCGTACACTTCGCTTCCCCCCTAAATGATCCCCGAATTATAATTAAGACCGGCACTGCTGCTACATACCGTAGTAGTTCAAGTTCCTATGAGAGGTGAATTAAAATTCAACTCACGATGGTCCAAGAGACGTGAGGTTGCGGATTAGCTGTGAAGGGCACAGTGATGTTGAATTCTTCTCCAGCGATCACCGTCATGTCGCGAATGCTCAGATCGCTCGTGATCTTTGGTGGACCTAATATATGATTTGAAAAAAAATACCTGGTCATTTGGTCAATTCTCGTGATTTAAAACAAAGCAAAAAATAATCCGTTATAAAAATAAGACTAACTGTGAGGTGGCCGGGCGAAGATTCCATCAGACGCTGAGCTCCACTGGCCTGGCCCTGCGGCATTGACGGCACAAACGCGGAACTCATACTCGCAGTTCGGCGTCACACCAGTGATGCGATATGTTAGATCTGGAATTGCAGCGTGAATAGCCTTCGTCCAGGCTGGATCACCGACCTGAAACAACAACAAAGCATTAAACAACGTGAAATACAACAAATTTCTGAAAATCTAACAAATTTTAATTAATTAATAAACTAACCTTCCGTTTTTCAATCTGGTATCCAGTTATGGGACTTCCACCGTCACTTCGGGGCCTGGTCCAGCTGATCGTGATGAAGTCGTCGGCCGTTTCCACGGCCTTCGGTGTGCCAGGAGCTCCCGGAGGATCTTTTCAACACACACAAAAATGCAATTAGAAGCCTCAACATATTCTGTAAAGCGGAATTCGCGATAGATTTTTTTTCTCACCAAATGGATGTTTAGCTCTAATTGGATCGCTGGTGATCGCTGGATCGCTCGTTCCATACTGGTTTTCTGCCATTACTTGGAACTCGTATTCCTTGCCTATGGTCAGATTTCTAATTCTTATCTGGTTACCGCTGACGTACGAGCTCACTTTGGACCAGGCAGTTCCTCCGACCTCCTTCTTCTCGACGACGTAGTTGGTGACCTCGCTGCCTCCGTTATCTCGAGGCGCGTGCCATTTCAGCGTCAGAGAGTCACCTTCAACGTCCTCGCCTTTGAGGTACTCGGGCGGGCCAGGACGATCTGAAGAAAACAGAAAATAAAAAATACCGTAGAAGAGATCCAGTTTAAAGGCGAAGTCATTTTCGCTTTTTCATAAAGATTAAGGATGACTCGTTTTGAATCATTTCTTTTAACCATTTATTGAGGTTGCCTTTTATTCGCGCGGGTCTCTCACCAAGAACTGTGACGCGGCAGGTGGCAGTATCGAAGCCGGATCGATTCTTGAGGAACACTTTGTATACTCCGGTGTCCGAACGCTTTGAATCGGGCACCATGAAGATGGCAGAGTTGTCAGACACCTTCTGGAACGTTCTAGGCTCGGTCTCGCTCAGATCACGGTCACCCAGAGACCAGAGGGCAGTCGGTTTCGGAAAGCCAGTGAACGGAACTTCGATTTTGAATTCCTGGCCTGCCTTCACCGTGATGTCACGAATGGCTCCGGCATCGATGCGAGGCTTATCTAGACGCAGAGCAAAGAAATTCGTTAATTTGACTAAAAAACTTATGAGCGTGAAGGGCAATAAAGAAAAAAATCAGAAAACCTGGCTGTTCTTCGATGAGCACAGCTTGAGTCGGCTTGCTTGGCTCGCTGTTTCCAATATCGTTTACGGCAACTATTCGGAACTGATATTCATCTCCTTCTTTCAAGTTGGGCACCTGAAGAGTGAACATTAACCGGACCACATTAGTTTTCCACAACAGGAAGTATTAGAGGGGGGGAGGGAAGTTGGGTACATTCCAATACCTCCTTAATGTAACCGACAAGTTAATATTTTCTAACGGAGTCAATGAAAGTATTAGTACTCACAGTAAATGTGGTGTCTGGATGCGGCACAGAGTTGACCTCTTCCCAGTTGGCCGCTGCCTTCGGCTTCTTCTCGATCAGGTAACCGATGATCTTGCTGCCTCTGTCGTTCGGTTTGTTCCACGAGAGACTCAACGAATCCTTCATGATTCGATCGACCTTGGGCATGTCGGGTGCATCAGGAACGACTAAAAGTAAAAGTAAAAAACTTCAATGACTGCAATTAATCCAATTTGTGGCACACAATTAAGAAATTATCTACGGCACTTAGAACTTACACTGCGGTTCTTTGGCTACAACTGGTTGGGTGGGCTTGCTCGGTTTGCCAGGTCCAGCATCGTTGACGGCTAGCACCCGGAATTCGTAGCGGCCACCGGGTGTCAGGTTGGGAACAGTGAAACTTGTGCCTGGGATGGGCAAACCGCCAACCTTCGTCCAGTCATCACCCCTTTCTCGTTTCTCGACTATGTAGCCTTTGAAATAAGCGGATTTCAATCGAATAAGTGGATAGAAATTAGAATTAATAATCCCTGATATTTCTCAGTTAAAACTAGTGAGTAGGTTCGTCGAAATTTACCTGTGACTGGTCGACCTCCATTGTTGGTCGGTGGTGTCCAAGCAAGGCTGACCGAATTTGAGTTATAAGCAGTCACTTTAGGTTGTCCGGGTGCGTCAGGTGCATCTTAAATTTAATGAAACCTCATTAAAATTCGTTTAATTTACAGTAGGCTAATAAGAATTTAAATTTTTTATTTTGTTGAACAAAAATCTAATACTGAATCATTAATCAGAGGACACCCTGTATGTGACTTTTGGTTACCGAATGGATTCTTTGCAAGCACGGATTTGCCCTCGAGGGGTTCGCTGGCGCCGTACATGTTCTCAGCGCACACCCGGAACGTGTAGTGTTTGCCCTGATCCAGGTTCTTCACCTTGAAGTTGGTGTTCGGACAGTATCCTCCTACCGGCAACCACTTGTCAGAGCCGATCTCGCATTTTTCGATGAAATAACCGGTTATGTCCGCGCCGCCATCGTCCAACGGCGGTTTCCAAGCCAGCGTTAAACCGTTGTTCGTCACGTCAGAATACGTGAGAGGACCTTCTGGAGGACCTGGTTTGTCTTTTGTAATAAAATAAAATAAAGAAAACTATAAGAGGGCCAATACTTTTTCTATATGCCTAGAATCTTGCATTCAGATTATGCACAAATAAATTTCACTTACCGACAACGATAACTTTGATTTCAGCCTCGTCGTCACCATAAGCATTCGTCGCCTTTACAGTGTAGGTTCCGGTGTCGCCACGCTGCGAAACAGGGACGTGCACCTTGGTGCGATCGCCGGACGTGTCCTGCTCTATCCTGTTCGATAGCGGTAGAGGTTTCCCGTCTTTCTTCCATTCTATCGTTGGCGGAGGTGCGCCGGACAGAGGAATATCTATCGTCAGAGGCTCACCAGCGCGAACCTTAATCTGGCGACCCAATAGGTCCTCCAAATGCAGTTTTGGTTTTTCTGCAGACAAAAAAATCTTTCATTATACGAAACTGAATAATAATTATGAACACCTTGCATATTGTATGCATGTATTTATACAGTATATTCAGGCTTGATTTTGTATATAAATCACCTTTCATTGGCTTCGCAGCAATTGGTTTCGACGCCTCGCTTGGATCACTGGGGCCAGCAGCGTTCTTGGCCATCACTCGGTATTCGTACTGATGGTCTCCGGTTACTCGGTCATCGGTGAATTCAGTACCCTGTGATTTTTGCAAAAAATAAAATTTGTCTAGATTATAAATGCCCTCACGCGAGTAATGCTCTTGAGGGCTTATGAACTAAATGAATTATTGTGGAAAAAAATTGAAATAATTCCAATAAAACAATAAGTGCATTTTTTCTAGGCGCAACTAACAGCGCCTAGACGGAAGGTCATTTACCTTAACTGGATCTTTGTTAAGGCGCACCCAACGTCCAGTCTTGAGGTCGCGTCTCTCAACGTCGTATCCGGTGATGGGCGATCCACCATTGCTGGTGGGCGCCTTCCAAGCAATCTTAATGTGGTCTCGATCAGCGTCGACCGCTTCCGGTTTACCAGGCTTGCCAGGAGTGTCTGTTGTGCAAAAAGCGTTTAATGTTAAGTTCATGGACAATCTGAATGTTTAAAAAAAAAAATGGAAACTCTCAAGGACACTTGCCGAACGGATTCTTGGCAGTTATCGGAATGACAGTCTCAAGTGGTTCGGATTCGCCGTGGAGGTTTTCTGCTCGTACTCTGAACTCATACCTCGTGCCCTCGATTAATTTGGGCACCGTACAAGACGTGGCCTTTGGCGAGACATTGAGTGCAGCCGGAACCCAACCGCCACCGTGAGTGACGTCGCGTTTCTCCACGTTGTAGCCTCTATAATTCACAGGACGAGTTGTATTTGAAAAACGTCAAAAATGGCTAGGAAATTTATGCACGCGAGCAACTATAGCAACTTTCAAAGTTTGCGAGCATTTTAATTGAGAGCAAGTGCCTAACGTACGTAATATCACTTCCGCCGTTGTCCTTTGGTGGCTTCCACTTAATGGTGGCACTGTCTTTCGTCACGTCTTCAACTTCTAAAGGACCTTCAGGTGCAGCCGGTCTGTCTGTAGATTTTAATTTATATGTAAATAAATAAAATAGTCGCAAAATAACGCCCTCGATAACTAACAACTATTTATTTAGACTGGCTCAAGACAAAATAAGTGAATATCAAAATGAATTTTTATATATAGAAAATGAATTTTCTCTATTTAAAATAATCAAAAAGAATCTTCTCTAGATGTATATAAAAGTGTATTCAATTTTTATTATTTAAAAATGCATTTCCTTGATGTAAAATGCATTTTCTTTATTTTAAAATGCATGTTGTATTTGGACCTAGACCAGTAAACGTGACTGAAGCTCACCTAGGACGACGACGGCAAAGCTTCCTTCATCAGTGCCGTGCTCGTTCTGCAATTTCAGCTTGTATTTTCCGCTGTCACCTCTCTGAGCGTTCACAGTGTGCACTATGGTGTGGTCGCCAATGGCCGAAAGCGTGGAGCGGCTGTTGGACGTCAGCTCCTTGTCGTTGATCGTCCACGTGACTTCCGGTGGTGGTTGTCCTTCGTAGAAGATGTCCAAGTGCAGTATCTGGCCCGCTTTGATTCTCACTTCCTTCAAGGGTGTTTTGATTTTCGGAGGTTCTGTGAACGAAAATAAAATGTTGAAAATTGATAAAAAAAAAATAATTTAAACTACTAACACCGTGTAATACAGGATGGAGGATGCAACGTACGTCTTCGTGGACGAGTGATAACGACTTCGGAAGGTTCGCTGGGCTCTCCTGGTCCGGCACTATTCTTGGCGATGACTCTGAACTCGTACTCTTGACCTTCGCCCAGATTTGGAACGGTGACCGCCGTCTTGGACGCGGGCACTTCCAACGCGTTCGTCCACGCAGGGCTGTTGCGTTCTTTCTTCTGTACGATGTAGCCGGTGATCGGCGATCCGCCATCGTGCGCCGGCTTGGTCCACTCGAGATCCACGTGGTCCTGAAACCAGAAGGTACCAGATCAGTTCGGTACCAAGACGGTGCCAGGTTCCGGTGCCAGACTACCACGCACCTTGTCCCAGTCGACCAGCTCGGGCGTCTCCATCTTTCCGGGCGTATCGTAGGGGTTCTTGGCGAGAGTAGTAGTGGCGGTGGTGAGTGCCTCGGACTCGCCCTCCTTGTTGACGGCACGAACTCGGAACTGGAATCGGTGGGGTTTAATGGATCCATGCTGCGGGATTACTGAAGTCGTTTGATACAAGTCAATAATAATGGTACCGTACCTTGTACTCGTGGCCCGATTGTAGATTGGGCACGTGGTAGTTGGTCACTTCCGATCTTCCAGCAG
>JAQIYI010000651.1:0-16729 GCA_034700265.1 Polyzonium germanicum | reverse complement strand
TTTTCTTTTCTTTTTTTCGGGAGAGAAAACATAAAACAACATTAGGCCTAGGCCTAATTAACTTTGTTCATAAATTGGTCGCACATAAATAGGCCCGAGCCCATTAACTGGCTGCAGCTTCCCTTTCTATCTGCCTGCGCAATTAATGAGCCTAATAATTGACTTGTGCCCAAAATAAATGCTCGTTATTTTATATTTTATGTTTCGAGCATATCGGCCCCCCTCCTCCCTCACTCGTGTTTTACATTCTAGTCCAACTTTTGATCCGAAATTAGGCCTAGGCCTACTCATATTCCTAATAATAATTTGTTTGGATTTTCAATTTCGACTTCCGGTCGAGCAGCGCTGCTCGCGTGCTCGACACATCAAACGCGCGTGACCTTTGGGGTCATGATCTATTAAAGTATAAAAAATCTGATCTCGCAGCCTACTAATTAATGAGTGTCCTCTGAAAGTCTGAAGCTTGTAATGAGGAGGAGCGTGGGCGTAGGATCGAAGGACTTCCTGTGAGGATCCATCATCATCATAATCTGGAAACTTGTTTATCGGAATGATCCCTACACTAATTGGGGTGTCTTACGAGCTGTGTGTTTGTGCTTTGTAAGCTGCTCGCATTACATTAACTTATTTTCGGTGATGACTAATTGAATTAGGCCTATTTTTTTCACAATCTTTGAAACAAATTGTTCAGTTAGATGAATGTGAAGCAGCACAGTTGTAAGGAGATTGAAGGCAATGTACAATTGTAGACATGTACGGAGGAGGCCCTATGCAGATTGAACATTATGGCGAAAAGAACAATGTCTCGCCATATTTCCGACATTTTTTTATCTGCGCTTCAAATGTTTAAATCACGAGTTCATCTACGGCAAGCCTAGATGAAATTTGTCATGACTTCTAACATTTTTTGTTAGTCTTATTTTAGCCTTAAGCCTAAACTTGCTTGTGATTTTATTTGACTTTGACAATCCAATGACGATTGAGGAGCAATTTTATCTTACTCATGCTCGCCCACTTGAATAGATCGGCGGCCATTTTAAAAGAAACAAACAAATGGTTTTTCTTTCTATTTAAGAATTTTGTTGAGTGTCAACAGGTCACAAGGGCCCACTTATTTGCACAAATTACACAAGTATTACATATTCTTTGAGCGAAATCTAGCAGAGTAAAATCATTTGGCGGCCATTTTGAAAGCGGGCATGTGAGCTTCGCCTGGAATATACTTGTGGCGCTACTGTCTATGTACACTTGTACAGTATGTGTGGCAACGAAGTTGCCAGCAGCCAGTTTATATCCCTAAATACCATTGGTAGGAGGGGGGCGAGGGGGGGGGGTGGAAGAAGGTTTTTTGCATTTTAGCATTGGAATTAGGCCTATTGGATTTCTTACTCGTATTGAGTTTACGTCTTTAGTGTGATCTCTGAAGCTCCAAAATGCATTTTTTTCTTCTTTATTTCCACAGAGCGTGTAATGTGGAACCGTATGAGTAGCACAGGTTTCAGGCGTTGCACAATGTAAGAAGAGCTTTTAAGGGGCCCAGCCAACGTTTAGATTTTCTAATTGCCGCCTCAATGGGTCCACGGGTGGCAGATTATTAATATTGAACGGTTTCGATTAAACTTAAACCGAGGGGGTGAATAAATCCTCACCGAAATGTCTGCGCTTTTTCTTCTCGCTAACTAGGTGGTCTTTATGTGCGAGATTGGCCGGACTAGGGGCGGTGTACCAACTGAGGACATATTTGACGTCTTATGTATATAATACTGGGCATGTGGTCGCCAAGATAACTTTGGCCTATCGGACCGCTTAGTTGGCCCAAAAGCCAGAGGAACTTCTATCCAGAGAGCCACAAAGTGGACTTTATCCGCGTTGGTGGGCTTTTTCTAATTCCGATTATCTTTCAAGGGGTAAGTCTTAACAACAATATTCGATACTGAAGTCTGCATCCCCTCGAGTCCCTAAACGGGTAAATGGTCGTGCGACCCCAAATATATCGCGAGAGAATTTTCTCCGCTTTTATCCGACTAGTTTGGGCCTGCTGCTTGATAACCGAGCGATTATTGATGGTCATCATCTGGCTCCTAATTCCATGAAAACGGTGGGCAGGGGGGATTCAGGGAAGGAGCGCCGTGATGGATGGACCATCATGTCAAAACGTTCATTTTATAGAGGCAGTAAATTTGGCCAAATCGAATTAGGCTTACTGTGAGTGGGACTTGGGAGCAGAATTAATAGGCCTTTCAAATGAGTTTATTTTTAAATTTAATTAAGCTTTTGAGAATTTAATTTCGGCCCCAAAACGTAAATCTTGTTGAGCGAAGGAGATTAGAGCGAACAGGTTGTGACAGGTTTTCTCTGCGTTTTTATTGGATTCGAGCACTCCGGATTGGCCTTCTTTCTCAAGCAAGCAATCAACTGATTGATTTTCGACGCACGGCCAATTGGATGCGAAGGCGCATTTACATTCTCCAACTATTGGGTCCCAATTTGGAATCTGCAACGTAACTTGGTCCCAATTGATTGGTTTCATCAACAATTTCATTCGCCCAAATAGTTGGCTTTGAGAAAAACCTTGTGCTGTTGGAGGAATGTATGCAGTAACATTGCAGTATGGTGGCTCAGCAGGATGATTTTCATTTTTAAAACAAAAATGTTGTTTTCACTTGAAATTATTTTTCAAGTTGCCCAAGTATTTCTCATTTGGTTATCGGTTCCACTAAGGGCCTGCAAATATGACGGTATGGTTGCCCATTCGAATAGTTCAACAATATTTATTCATACTGTATGAAAAATAACTGCAGTTATTTTCGCATCCAGTTGTAATTGGATGAAATTTGCGGATTCAATGTAGGCCTATTGTGTTGCATGCAACTGTAAAGGCGATTTTACTGCCGTCAAGCGTCCGAATTTCGCACGTTTTGGCCTCTGCGCTGCTTCATAAATTAATAATGCCCTGTATGGAAATAGACCATGGGGTACGCTTGACTTTTTGGCCCGGTTTTACACCCTCTCCCGCCCATTTTTCACTTCATTATTTAGCCATTTCTATCCAGTTCCTCCAAGGGGATCGAGAATATTCATTGGATGTGTGGGGGAGAGGCTCCCCCTTCATTCTTTCACTCGTCAACGGGCTCGGGTTTGTAAAGATCGAGTCGCGTCGACCCACGTATGAACGCCTACTTTGCTTTCTTCTGCCATGTATCATCAACCTTGTTTGTGTTACCTTTGCATTGTCGACGTGGGTCTATGGGCAAGGGAGTGGGACAGAAGAAGTCGCAGAGTTCGACTTCTCAAGTCCAGCCAGGCGGAATTTCACACTACTTAGTTTCTGGCTTAAGCTTTGGTCGCCGAAATTCAATTTCTTTCTCTAGAGTTAGTATTCTCGGGGATTTTGACATTATTTTGAATTTCAAAATGGCCGTGTTGATACGCATTAAGTTTTTTCTCTCACTGTCTCTAATGGATTCAGTGATGCCGACATTTATTATTCATATTTTAAGCTGCAGCTTCATTATTCAATGCAACTGTCTGGATTGCATGGTGTTTGTTGTTCATGGTGTCGTGACAGAAGTCTTTGAAGTTGAAACTCGTGTCAGGACGACCCATGTGTAAACACGAGCTCGCTCGTACTTTCTGCATTTACATTAAAATGGTTCGAAATGCGTTCCGTGTAAAAAGAAATGCGTTTAAACCGTTTTATTTGGATAATAATTAAATTTGTCCCCTTCCCCTATTGTCTCACCGTTTATTCAGGCTCGTTCAGAATGGCATCCTACCTGTCTCACTGTTTTCACCATTCTCTGGGTTTATTTTTTTAATTTTAATGGAATTTGCCTTTTTCTTACAATTTCACTTACTCGGAAAAACAGTTTTCCTTCAGAATTTATTTTATCACGACCCAACTAATGCCCATGGTCGCTAATTCTATTCTGTTGAGGACGGTGGCGTGACAGCTTCAAAAACATGTCCAATTGTAGATAGTCTGTTCACATTCTTCATCGTTCTAGATGGTGACCTCTGAAGAGTCCTTGCCATTCCTGACGTTTCAATCTTGCTACAATTGTCCTGTTTCGAACGCTTTGTGCGGCTTCACGAACGTCGCCATGCGTCATAAAGTCGCTTCATCGAGGCGTCAGCACGACTTCTCAGACTGCTGACTCCATGGCCATTCTTTAGGCTGCTTCATGTCATTTTCTCCGTTTTTTCTCAACGAACATTGGTCGCCTATCTCTGTTTAGGTCTAATACGTGTTAATCAACGTCACTTTATTCGAGCCCTGCTCTAAAGGACCCCCAACCTCTCCTATTTCCTTAACATAGGTTAGGCCCACTTTGCTGCTGATGCATGCCTTCATTCATTCGTTATTGCAGTTTCAGGTGTTGCGAACCACTTCCGTCCGTCGTTCCTGCCCGAGTAGGCCTAACGTTGTCACATTAAAACATCTCCAGTTTGAAAGCAAGATTTCTAACAAAAAACCCTGCAATCCCCCCCCCTTCCAGCCTGATTCACACATAGTCTACAGAATCCCCCACAATCCCATCAATTTCTTTTCAGTTTAATTTTTTATGCACTCTTTCAGTGTTCATTTCAATTCTTTCCAGCACAAGTTCTTCTAAAGTTATCTCTGCAGGGGCTCGCCATAGGGCCACTTTCTTGCTACAACTTGCCTAGGCCTAAATTGCTCTGCCTATGTATCATGCTTTTGATCCCTTTGCTGGCTGCGATCAGGCCTTAAATAATTATTTCACCAAATCATCGATTAAAGGCGCGCGCGCGCTTTCAGGATCAGGATTTTCACAAGCAAAGATAAAAAGATTGCTTATTTTACGCCACAGGATCTAGTTTTAGCTTTTATAGCTCGTTTGCGATTAGGCGCATCGTGCACGCCATGACTTCATCTAGCGGTCCATAATTGGACTGTAGATGTGAAAATGGCCGTCGCCTCCTGACGACATAACTCATCTGTACCTACACTACGCTGCGCAGAATCGCAAACCAGCTTCATTGTCATCACACCTTACAAGCAAAAATGGGCACATCTGTTTCGATTCAGATTCAGATCCAGATTCTAATGCAGATCCTATGTTAGATGGCAGTCATGGCGTCGCAAATTGCTTTTGCCAAGCCTTTCTATTACGCCATAATTACGTTGTAATTGTGCTTTATTTTGTGGCTTTGCCGGAGCTGTGATTCGAAAAACGACGCAGCACTTGGAGAGGTTTGGTTTTGGTCCTTGGGGTAGATTGCCATTAAACTTGGCAAGCTCCAGAGCCCCTGCTTTTGTTCTCTCTTCCGTAGGTACAATGTGCATGTATGTTTGTGTGCGCCAAGCCAGCCACCGTTGTGTGCAGGCAGCCATTGTCGATGTCCATTGTTGGACGTCTGCTGCTGCTGCTGCGTTTTTCACCGCAGAGTCTCTAGACGTCGTTTCGTTGCTTCCTAGGGGAGGCTGGCATCAGAGAGAGGGCTATTTATGTGCGACGCTGCCATTGTCACGTTGAGTGATAAATAGGCTCTAACCTCATGGCATTATGTCCACAGTCGCCGCTTAATTGCCAAACTATGAACTCCTGTGACAACTCTATTTTCTCTTCGCAATGGTATATGGGCGCCAGGATGTTCGGCTGTGTCCAGGTTCCTGAATGAGGAATAGTCCCCGCTTTCTCTCTCTCTCTCTGCATGAGAGTTCATTTTGCAGCCATTTTCTGCGATTGTGTAGCTTACCAAAGCTCCCCACTTCCTACGGTGCACAAAAACGCCATTGAGACTTGAGTTTTCCAACCAAAATGCTTGGATGGACTTTCTCTTTGGCTCGCTGGGCGCTAGTGGCGCCCCTTTATTCGCGCGCCTTTATTCCGCAAGTATGTACCTCCCATAGGGCTTGAGCATGGATGGGACGTCGCATGTCCTCTGCTTCTACAGTAGCACAACAAATGTTCAGACTCGTCGCGGAATTCCTTCAGGAATATGGTCGGACAAGAACTTTTTTTCCCTCAATTTTCCATCATCAGTCATCGATGCGTTTGGAGTCTTGAGACGTGGCGTCGCCATTGTCTCGATGTCAGACGCATCAGATATGCCGTTGTCCAATGTCCATCTGTCAACTTCTTACGCCACATTAACTAATTTCCCTATCGAGGTGACGAACGACTTTCCCCGACTTGTCAATATTTGCGACTTTTAGCAACTTTTGAGATGCCGACAACTTCCGAGTGCTGATTCCTGACTCCTGTCAGCCAATTGTCATTTGCCAACACAAAGGCATTCCTACTGCCTTTGCGTCGTTTTGAGTTTGACGTCATCTCGTCTCGACAACTTTGATTGTCCACAAAGAGTGTTACATTTTAATAGATGGTCATTTCGTCGCACTCTTGGCACTTACCTTACAACGTCTCAGACACGCGTTTCTTCTCCTATTTCTCACCATTGACTTCATGCTTGGAATGTGTGAAGCTTTCTTTCTTTTGCTTCTTCCATGCAGCCAACTGCGCTTGAACATTTGACTTTTGACACTTTAGGCCTTGACAGGCTACTTTCTCAAGTGCCATTTATTTGTGGAAAGTTAAATTGATCCAATGTTTGTGGCTGAACAGCTACGATCTTTTAAGTTTTTGCGTAGCCTATGATGCAGGGTGTGCCAGAAATGCTGATTCTCAGATTTGATTATAAAAAAATGCTTTCGGGCGTTTATTTTAACCATGAGCCTCAAACACCCTGTATTCCTGATACAACCAGTTAGTCTCTTGTACTTAACTTGTTATAGGCCTACCTTATTCCGACTGTAAAAGTCAACTGAAGCTAAAGGTGACTATTTTTTTATCTAAACTAATTTAAATTGTGACCTCTGCCTAATAAGATTCTGTCAACCAATGAATTTAAACAGTTTCATCTTTGGCCAGCATAATCTATTTAAATATTTATAGTCGGATCTACAATACAGTATACTTGATATATTTCTGAACTTTAGAACTAGCCTTTCTGAAACACCCTGTATTTTTGAGCGAAATGTTTCGCCAGCACAGCAATGTTTTCATAGGAGAGAGAGAGAGAGCATCAGCAATGATTTAATGGTTTAGTTAGCTGGTTTAGTTAAGCTTCGCACTTAATTTATGAGCAATGTGCGTGCCTGCAAAGTTAATCTCTCGAACGCCTGCAGTCCATTTGTCATACATGTGTAGGCCTACGTAGAGTATGATGCTTAGGCCTAGGCCGTCTTGTTTGTTTTCCTTTTGACGTCGTTTCATGAACTATGACCTGACTTGTGAGCACGGAGGAACCGCGTTTGTTGGCACCATGTTACATGCTACGCATTGAAGGCTTCTTTCATTTTACTATTATTATTGCAATTTTTGATACTTCAGGCGTGTCACATGCAATTTCTTTTATTATTTTTTTACTTGTCAACACCGTGTAGGAAATCTCACAGCTTTTGATCCGTTTTGTTCGTGGTGTTGTTGAATAACAACGGTTTTAAACACCCCTCTATATGGTCTGATGTTTTCTTGACGTCGCCATTATTACGCGTTAACATTGTGCTGAGCTCATGTATTATGATATGATGTGATTATTCCTCATCTTCTGTACAAGTGTGGCAGCAACGTTCGACGATGGCGTCCATTTTGTTTGGTTTGTCTTTTAAATCAAAATCACATTTCACTCTGGATTCGATCACACATGGCCATTACAATTTGTATTACGACATATTAACATCGTGGTTTGCTCATGTATTCTAGAACGCTTATGCTGGAATCAGATGGCGTCCATTTTGTTTTATAATGTCTATTAAGCCAAAATGGCGTCGATGCATTTAACATGTAATGTTCCTTGTTGAGGCGTTGTTGATTGGATATGATTTATCTAACGCTTGTTCAGCACCACAAAAGAGTTGTTGATCTTCGTGGAATTGTGGGTAGGCCTAATATTTGCCATAAATTTTGAGTGCAAACCCACGGCAAACTGAGCTTGGTTCTTGCATTTTTCCCGTAAGGAAACGAAACCGATGATGATGATGATGAAAGAAACATCTAGAAAGATTTAGGCCTAAATATTCTTGCATCCATCCATCCAACCCCATTGACTTTTCAGTTTTTAGTTTTCCAGAAACAGCAACCTGCAGAGTTAGGCCAAGTGGGCATATTTTTCTCGCGGAATATCTCTCTTCAGTCTACTACTAGTTAGTTAGACAGCCACTTAGGCCTACTTGACAGGTCAGTTTTGAAAAAGTGAACAATTTAATTTCGCCAAGACCCGTCGTGATGATGTTTTTTTCTACCGCTGGTTTTGTTGTTATTAGCTCGCCGCCCACCTCCCGTCAAACCAAACCCTCTCCATTCTTTTTAATATGAAAAATCATTTCAGGCCTATTTACATGTGTGCATTCGTGCTGTCTTGCATTTAAGACTTCAGACTCCATCTCGGCCACGCAATGATTGTTAAGCCTAATTGGCTGTCAGCTTTGCAAAAGAAGGAAGAAAAAATGCCTTTTGTGTGTGAGGGATTGCATATTTTACATATATGATTATCTGCCGTTTAGACGTCAGTTTTGCATTTAAATTACATATTTTACTTGAATGTAATTTTATGTGAAGAGCCGAGTGACGTAAAGTGGCTCTAAAGTAACTTACATTAGTTTATTGGCGTTCATTTTGTTTTGAGAAAAGAAAGAGACCTTGTTTTTTTAGACTTTTTCATCAATTCTTAAATGAAGACATAATTATGTTGAGCAAATAAATTCCCCTTTAAATTAGTGCTGAGTGTAGATTGCGTTTAATTGCATGCCGTGCCGTCCGTCAATGGCCACCGACCGTACGGCAGGTGGTCAAGAGCCATCAAAACCATCAAGTTTACCCGCTGAGCAAGCAGGATTTCGGCTAATTTTCGTGCAAATCCAACATCTACTTCTGGGCCTCCCCAATTAAATTAAATTATTAATTTTATTTTTGTATGGTCATTTTAATTTTCTAGCTATTTAATTAATTTCATTTAAATTTATAATTTAATTTTAATTTTGTAGACATTTAATTAATTTTATTTTAATTTTTTATCCTAAAATAATTAAATTATTTAATATTTTATTATTAGACGTATTAATTCTGTTTGATGCCAAATTGGCCTTTGTCTACGCCTAAACCTGCTTTACCCTGTTGGTCGACACACTCGTTTCTCAAATTAAAAATCTCAACTTATTGTGTAATTGCACTTTTCTAAAAGTAATTAATTGAGCTTAAGCTCTGTATGAATTATTTCCATTTGCAATTCCTCGCCAGGCTCGAGTTATGATTGGCCCTCTTCACCGGGGTAGGCGCCGGATCGACTTGAGAAAATTGAATTTCGTACATCTGAAGTATGGCAAGCTTTTAAGTCGTTTTAACTCTACATAATAATTCTCAAAAGACATCTAGGGATAATTTCTTTCAGGTGTCCAGTTAGCATGTAGGCCTATATGGCAAATTAATTGCGCCCGCCGTCTTTTGACATGAGTGAGAATTAATTCATTTCGCAAGATAAACATCGCCACATTCCTGAACAGTCGTTATTTCATCCACACTCGCCTGGTTTTGCTCACAAGAAATACGTGCGATTATTTTCTCACGTATTTCTTGTGCTTAGGGTGAACACGGCAGCCATGTTGGCAGCTCGGCACTACCAGTAGGCCACTCTGTCCTTTTCCATGTGTTACTCGTTCTGCATGAGACTGATGAGAGTCCGCCATTTCACCTGCGATCCCGAAAAGGACCTAGGCCTAAATTGGGTCAAAACAAAGTCTGTTTGGATCCTTTAATCCTGTTTGGGTTTTTTTAATCCTGTTTGGGGTTTTTTTAATCCTGTTTGGACCCTTTGATCCTGTTGGTTTGAATTATTAAAATAATGGAACAAATAAGAAGAAAATCGCAAGCAGCTGGTGCTCAAAGAGCGCCCTCTGGTGGTCATGCTGTGGAAATTCATGGATGGTTTTTCCCGTGCTTTGGTTGGCTGCTTGGAAATATTTCATCCCGCTTGATGTCCCTTAATAGCCTTTCTTTATAGCTCGTTTCTCCCGTTATGTGGGGTTGGCGCTCAAATCTGCAGTGTGCGAAAAAGTGTCTCCGACTGTTTGGCTGTGAGCATCAAAATTGGGCACAATGCAGCCATCTAAATGGTCTAAAACGGTTGACTGTGAATGTTAAAAGGGAACGATTCTCATACGATTACACGTAGGCTTTGTGTTGTACAAGATTAATGCAAAATGGCCGCCAAATGTCAAGATTTCGACTGGCGGGGGCCGCAGCCCTCTGCGCCATTATTTGAGAAAAAGCATTGCAAATCAGTGAAAGACCAACAGTGGGAGGACACTGAGGGTACCTTTTTAGGGGGAAGGGGGAAGGGGGGGCGAGAAGATAGCTAAAAAGCAAATTAATCGACCATACGAAGTCTACAAAATATGGGCAGTGCGTAGCAAATCAGTAGTCAATGTAAGGGCCTACATTGTAATCGTTATCCAATCCTGAAGCTAGGAATTTTTGTTGTTGTAAAAAACCAAGATGGCTGACTTTGATGTCTTCACCTTTTACTAAAAAACTTGTTTTCCGTTTCGACCGGCAACAGCAGACAACTAATTATTTTGCATATGTAAAGTACAGTTAAAACATTAAGGCTGGTATCACTAGCGGGTACAACGTGATTCTCCAGAGTAACTCGAGCGGTGCTCACCCATAGGTTAACACGAGTGAGCAAGGCTCGAGTCACTGGAGAATCGCCTTATACCCGCTAGTGATACCAGCCTAAGAATGAGAAAATAGTTAAAACGAAACAATTCGAGTCACTGTAAATGTTCGCTTTTGAGTTTCAAAATTTTAATACTTATACTATCTTGTCGGGATAATCTTTAGATTATTAAAAATCGATTGGTTCTCTTAATTAATTGCAGTTTCCTTTACCTATTTTAGTGCCACCACGTTCTTTGAAAAATCCTCAACGGGAAGCATATATCTTAGTTGGTCAAATTATTATTTAACATAACTAGTTAAAAAAACTTTCAATTTTATTTTTGGTCAACATTTTATGTATTTATTGACGTGGATCCTTTTAGCTGATTTACTCATTACTATTTCCAAGGCTAATACAGGGTGTAACCTTGACTACCGTACGTACTGTTTCACTGTTGACATCCACTTAGGCCTAACTAGTTATGACTAGTTGGTTAATTTCTCAGTCTACTGTGCAATTAATGGCATTCAACTTTGTCGCGAAAATGCGGCTGAACGAAGTTTAAGGTGGTTCCACATGGGCGAACTCCAGCGAATAAGTTAAGGGGAATTTAAGTTGAACGCGATTAGTTGCTTAGCCAACTTAAGACGCGATTTTCACATCGATTGACACAATTAGAAAACACTGATGACGAGCGCAGTGCTCCCTCGGGCACGACTTTTTAGTTCTTCACTATTGTAGATGATCTCCATCGGTCCTCACTTGGCACAGGAGACTAGAAAGTACGCTGGCAGTGCAGATCATGCGTCAAGAGCCGCGCGGAAGTCCGAACCGCTACTGTCCTTGCCCCGGCCGGCGGAGTGGCATCGTGGACAATTGACGACGATGTCGGTTCAGATGAGCGGCCAAAGATCAGACTGCGAACGCCGAGTTGAGCGTGAGGGCTTCGGCTCTAGCCTCTCGCGACGCCTCCTCGTCGGGGCGGATCGCACTCAGCAGTCGCTGCGTGTGGACGGACACGCAACAAGTAAGTTGTCGAGAGTCGATACGTCTTCCGCTTGGAATATTTCTGGAAGCTGATTTCATTCGACTGACCTGTTTCAGAGACCCCGGAGTGATGGCGAGCTTGTAGGCGGCGTAGGCGGGGATGCAGGCGATGGACGAGGCAGTCATCAGCCAGCCGAGTACGATGGCCCATCGAGGATACACGTAGTCGTCCACTTTCAAGTCCGTGTAGTCGACCAGAGCGAACACGAAGATCGTCTACGATGTTTCCGATTAATAGGACAAAAGGTAGCGCACTTTTAAGTATTTAAGCATCCTCTGATCGGCAACGCTCACCAGGATGAACGTTGGGCTGATGTACGTCCAGCAAACGCGCCAGAAGATTCCGGGTCGAACGCCGATCATCTGGGCCACGTCATCCGCGAACCGATTGGTCCCTTAATTCATGCATGGTTAGTTTAGTTATAGGGCCCAATTATTTGTTTAGGTAGTTAATCATTTAAGCATTACAGTGCGACTGCCTCTACCAAGTCGCTTAACGAACTTGAATAATTAACATTTAATTACTAAGTTCATATTAATCAAGTTCGTTAACTAGTAGCCAGTTAAGATACTTGTAGATGAATTATTCTTAACAATTATTAATTAAGCTTAATTTGAATTACTAATTTAGTTCTTTAAATTCGAAAGGTTTAATCGAGTACCGGCATTGACTATTCTTAGCTACTGAGTATCAATTAAACGAATTCTCTGATTAGTAACGCAATCACCGTAAAGCCAGCACACTGCGACTGCCTCGACGAAGACGATGAACAGGATCGATATGGACGGTCCGTAGGCGTCCAGCAGCTGGACGACGTAGCTGCCACCCTGTCATTTCAAACATGCAAAAAAGGTCAGAATTAATCTTGGTTACCTGCTAACTAATTGTCCTGCAGGGTGAACTGTGCACAAGGAGACTCGCGTAGGTCGTGGTGGGCAGAGCGCAGACGTAGATGCCGCAAATGAGGACGGCCACGAAGATCTCTCGATGTCGCCCCAACGTCATTGGATACTCGTCGCATAGCCCCGTGATCATTGCTTCCAGGCCGCCGAACTGCCGCGCGCATTTCGGGGTGAAAGTAAAATAACTATTGTTTTCAATCCTTTTATTTGCGGACTTTGAATTTTAGTTAATTAACTCTTTTGATTTCTAATTTTTGACGAACCTTGGAGGCCAACACTCACCGTGCTGTCGAGGCCTAGCGTGATAAGCATGAAGAAAAAGGCGACCGACCAGAAGGAGGGCCACTCCATGGTGGCGATCGCCTCCGGATAGACGACGTAGATGAGTCCAAGGCCTTCAAACGGACAGTTGAGTCAAGCGGCAGTAAGCTAAGTTAATAGGGATCAATGTACCTTTGTTGGCGACCGAGTCAATGTCCTTGTTCTGCATGTGAGCCATGTAGCCCAGGACTGAAAAGATGACGAATCCCGCGACGAAACTGGTCGCGCAGTTCACGCTCGACGTGAGAATTGCGTCGCTGCGTGCGTAACCAATTAATTGAATGAAAGGTGCACACTTAACTGTGGCAATTAACCAATTATGGTTGATTAGACCGACCGGTAGCAGTTGTTGTGGAATTTGTTGTAGGAGGCGAGGGCCAGCAAGGTTCCGAACCCGGGGCCCAGCGAGAAGAAAATCTGAGTGGCTGCGTCGATCCACACCTGCGGGGTAATTATTAATTGAATTAATTATAATTAAATTAAAGTTGCTATTTAATTAAACCATTTTAATTTGGTTCATTTTAATGGATCCAATTTTAATTAATCTTAGATTTATTTAAGCTGTGACTGCACAGTGCAGTCTAAACCTAACTACTAATTATTAATCCAGTTTTGAATTAAATTATCCAATGAATCCAAATTATAAATTGTGAAAAAATTATAAATCCAAGAATGAAACAAAGAAAAAATACTGGCTTTACTTTAATTTTTGCGTTTCTTGTTTGTTGGGTAAGACTTGCCCCAATCTCCTTGAGCTTGCCCCACTGAGGCCGCAGGTAGTAAAGAATTCCGTCGCCCGCGCCCGGCAGACTGACGCCACGGATGAGCAGCGAGAACAGGACGATGTACGGAGCGATGGCGGTCACCCAAACGGCCTGTTTGTTCATGGACGATCGAATTAGTCAAGGGCAACTTTCTGAAAGGACTTGAAGGCCGACGTACTTTTCCCGAGCTGCGGACGCCTTTCCACAGCGAGAAGTAGACGAGCAGGAAGACGGCCAGCAAGCAGATCGCCAGCGACCACTTGATGGGACCGAGTTGCTCCAGGCCGCGTGACTCGTGGATTTGAAGTACGTAACGCCTAAGCGTTAATTAAAAGCGTTTCTCGTTTAAAATGCTGCCAATTCACGAGTTGTCAATTTTAACTAGCACTCACTCGAAAAACTCCTCAGCGGGACTGGTGGTGTTGACCGTGTGGACATTGGCCACGGGCTGCAGCCTGCCGGTGACGTTGTTAAAGTTGGCCGTCGCCGCGGCGGCGGCCGGAGCCATCACTTGCACGCAGCGCGGAGTGTTCCACGGGTTTCTGCATCCGGTCCACGGCAGCTCGGTCCTCAGCGACGCCACCAGGTAGTAGATTGCGTACGAGATCAACTGTGCGCGAGCATTGCCAAAGGTCGCCATTTATAAGCACGGTCTCAACTTATAGTTTATCGAATTCCGCCCATCGTCTATTGGAACTTACGGTGTTATAGTACATGGCCATGTAGAGGTCGATGATGCAGATTGCGTAGCCAATTCCTGCGCGAGGTCGTCAAATTACCAGACAAAAATGGAAACACTCGTTAATTATGTTACATTTCTCATTTGCCAGTTTGATGAAATATCAAACTGCATTTGTCCGACACACGTCAAGAGAAATTTCCATCTGTCCAATGTCTGATTCCAGTTTTTTCCGGAAAAATACTTGATCCAATAGACGAGAGTCTATTGCAATTCGAGGGCCCTGTGGGGTTTCTTCCTAATACTTCTTTAAATCGGGGCTCTGTAATTGGACAGCGCCAGTAGCCCGGCACTGTAGGCCCACAAGGGTCCTTGTTTTGCGTTGAAGAGCTGCGATCACAGGGCGCTTAAAATTCGCGCAGCTTGCCAGTGATGTTCGTGCGATATTCGTCCTCATTGGCCTCGTTGGAGTGCCAATGCAAGTGCAATCGTGCTGAGCTTGCGACGAAGCTCATCAGCACCTGATGGACGAGCGGCTCTTGATAAGTCGTTGGACATCCATCATGCCTGGCCATTAGCGCTAACGATATCGATTGATTGCGGAAGATTATTTCCAATAGTCACCGTGAAAGCTAAATCTATCATGCGGCGCAATATATCTTAACTTTTGTCTCTGCTTCTGCACATATCTTAGATCGCATTATTTGAGATACCTAATTAGAGTTTTGTATTTTAGCTTTTGTCGTGAACGCATAAAATGAAAGGAGTCACGCAGATACGTTGTCCTCATAAATGCATGTTTTAGCTTTCATTTGGTCAATTGGCTCAATTTTATATTGATATGCCTATATTAATGGTTCTGTAATAATAATAAAACAAAACAAAGAAAAATATTGAAATTATCAATAATATGGCAAGTGCGGGAATCACTGGTGGCACTGCCTGCCAGATTTCAAGCTAAAACATGGATTTTGCTAAGATGCGCATCTTAGCTTGGTGTGGTTTTATTTTACTCGAACGCAGTCAAAGCTAACATTTAATTATTATTATTACTAACAAATACACTGACAAGGGGATTTAAGCCCGTTACGTCATCATCGAACACTTAGGGATTACGCGTTAATGACAAATTCAAGACAATGTGCGTTATGTGCGTCATAATGCAGTCGACAAAGATAAAAAATAAAAGCTTGCTCATATGATTTCATCAATCAGGTTCTAGTTCTAGCTTTTGCTGCAGGCCATGACCCGAGCGAGTGTCTGCGCGCCAGTCGCTCGCTTATCTTTAGCGGCCGCGGATTATATTTCATTCGCGTGCGTTTCCGGTTGCGGTGAAATTAATGCTTTGACGACTGGCTGCCGATAAGAGGCGGCCGGGTGTTCACATTGTTCGGCTGAGGTCCCTGGGCGCGCCTGCTGCACTATCTCGGCGCTTGTATTTTAAGAGCGGAAGTGCCTGGAAGAATGGCGGGAGAGTTACGGCCCGTGTTGCACTTCCTGCATAGCAATGTCTCAGCTTAGGCCTGCGCAGTGTCAAACTGGAGATTACACTCGTGGGATTGTCCGGGGAAGTCGGCGCTTTGACTTAATTCCTTCGTCACATTAAACGACGCCATGCCCCTGTCCTAGGGGCGCGAATATCATTCCGATGAGGAGCGCCCACCTGTTGGCCGCTCCTGGGACTCTTCTGCCCGCTTCCAGCCATTCATTGCACGCTGAGCGCAATAAGTTGCGGGAAGCAGAAATTATTTGAGCCAAAGCTGGTGAGCAACGAGCTGCTCATTCGCTCACCAGCTTCGGCTGAAATCATTCCTGCTTGTGCTTTCAAAGCCAGACAACGCTTTGTTTTCAGCATTTTTCAGGATTGCAGGAATCTCTCTTCCCCTCGGAGACTACAGAATATCACGTTTATGTTCTATAGTCTCTGCTCCACCAGTTTCGGTTAGGTTTGCCCAAAACACTTGAGATAGTTTTAGACAACTTACAGGTGGCCCATAATACTCAACATGCTGTATAGGGCAACTTCTGGTTGGCCCTGTTAGCCGGCCCATAGACTCAACATGGGTTTTTGGAACTTGCCACATTTTATTTAACTACATTCAACACTGATCACTATCAAGTGTTTGCCTGGCGCAGAGGTTACGGCCGTCACCCCCACGGTCCCGTCCAATTCAGAGGTGTGAGGGTTCAAACCCAGGTGTGGAAGAACAAGGCGTGGTATTCTAATATATAAAGAATGAGGATTTTTGGAATTTTTTAAAAAATGCATTTTTGGCGCTGACGCCAGAAACGGCGCCAGTGCCATGGCCCTCGTAAACGGAGAGGGGGA
>JAQIYI010000650.1:0-16756 GCA_034700265.1 Polyzonium germanicum | reverse complement strand
AACATGAATTTCTTTAGTATAGACGCCCCAAGGCGTATCTTAGCTTGCCTATAGTTGTATTTTACGCGTGCACAGTAAAAGCAAAAATTTTGAAAATATAAAGCGCCATATTTCAATGCTAGCAGGTTCTAGATTTAACTAATTCTGTGAACGCGTTCTAGTTAATAGTGCCATAATGTGTTTTGCGGTTTTTTTTTTCATCCTGAAACATCTTAAAATGCTATGCATCTGTGCTTTGGAAAAAAAAATACACCTACATAACCTACATAATATATTAAAATCAATAAATGTATAGTTTTTAATATATTCGTCAATTGAGGGTATGAAATTGGTAAATTATTCTTTTTAGACATTTAAAAAATATCTCTTTAAAGATGTCCTAGTGAGAAAGACTGTCATTAGAAGCAAAAACGACCCTGTGGCCTTGTTACAGAGAAACTGAATGTATTTTTAAGCCCATATATTTTAATTGGAAATTGTGTGTGACGTTATTTTAAATGATTTTTTTGTTTTTTAATTATTTATAGTTTCTTTTCAATCTTAAATGGAATTTTCCTTACAAGCTTAGATTTTATATTACAAGCGTGCAAAGATAATTTTAATTTTAAATTTCAAATTTTGATTACGGTATATTTTTCTTTGTCTTTAATTTTTTATTAGGCCTAATCAATTAATGCAATGCAAGCCGCTGCCTAGTTTTTGGTTTTGTTTTATTTTAATTTGACATTTTTTTCAATTAAAAAAACATGTATGAAACCACATTTAAAGTTTAATCGAAATGGTGCTGAAAAAGAAAGTAATTTTGGCACTTATTTTTTAAATCGGCTTTTTGTGCGTGATTGACAAAACAAGTCAAAAACGTTGTATTTTGTCTGTGTGAAATTAACCATATAGCCTGTATAGACCTACGAACTGCCATTCTTTGGTCATCAGAAAGTGACGTGCATTTAGAATGTAAGTTGTCATGTTGTACAGCGTGACAACGTTATATCAATTTTTTTGCTTTCGACTGCCCATTTTTGTCGTCGAAATGCGCACTAAAATTTAAGCTTGGTTCGATATGACAATGTGAAAAACAGTATTATAGCTGTTGACTTTTTAATGTGTTTTGTGTTTCTGTACATAAGTTTACCGTACATGTGTATAGTTTTGCTAAAATTCATTGTTTTAAAATTTCTCTTTCATTTGGAAAATCCTCAAATTATGTGCTTACATTTTCTTCACTGCAGTGTTCATAAATCATAATAATTCTTTTAATTACATTACATTATATTACTATAAATTAGGCTTATGATCTAATAAATATAACGTTATGGTAAGGCGTCCAAGAAACCTTTTCTTTAAATGAAACAATTAAATTTTCCAATTTTTTTTCGTAAAAATCCATCGGAATTCGTCAAAATAATTATAGATAAAATCGAGGCGTATTATTTTATCGTTTATTCAGCACAAAGTGCTAAACTATTTTTTAAGCAAAAGCATTTTTTTTCCTGGATTTCAGTTTCTCCCGCTTAAAAATTCAAAATGTCCGCACCGGAAGTCACAGCGAAAATGGCGCTGCGATCGTTATTCATTATTTTCTTTTCCTCTTGTAGTTTTCTGGCTTTCTGGCGCGCGGAACACACCTGAAGGTAGAATATAGAAATTTAACTAGAAATTAGTTAAGTTAATTGCAAACGGTAGATCCTTTTGTTTTTGAAGAAAAGGGCGGCCGAGGCTGGTTTTGCTTCGAATGACCAGTGTTTCAATGATTCGTAGGCCTACGAAATGAGGGCCTAAAAGGATATTCCATCTCCATTAAATTTGTCGTCATCAGCGACCATCATCATCATATGCAGGTGAGTTTAATATCCAGGCCACACCTTGCTTTCTTTATGCCTGACATCATGCACTTTTTAATTACTCTTGTCTGTGAAGGCGTGATTCATGCCGTTTTAGTTCACACCGCGAGCTATTCTCCAATATCTGCCCGCAACTTATCGCCACCCTTAATTAATTTTTGTTAGTAAAACGAATAGTGACCTGTAGCCCATGTGTGTGTCCTGACATCACGTTGGCTCCTTTCACTTCAACTCGATCGGCATTTTTAATTTGGCGGACTCAATAAATTGATTTTGTTTCAGACAGATGGGCTGGTCGCCGCATCAGCAGCACCGCGGCGACGCCGTCCGGCATTCCTTGATCCATTGTCTCCTGTTTTTCCACGGCAATGTCATTTTCGTAGCCGCCTGTCTGTTTGCAGTACTCGCAGGTAAGCGCTTTCATTAGGACTAATCCTATGAAGTTGAGAGTCTCGAGTCGTGTTACAGGTTTTCCATATTGGATAGCCGTACCAACGTAAATTCTTATGTCATGCCTTGAGCTAGTCTGGAGAAAGCTAGTTTTCTCTTTCATTTTCAAGTTTGTGTCAGTGTCACAGTACGGCCTATTGTCTTTACATGTAAATGATGTACCGTAATATGATTTATTGCTGATTTTTTTCTTTTGCTGCTTTAGTTTTTGTTGACGCTGACCTTAAAGGTGAATACCGTGGTTGTTTCGCCGAGGACGAAAACCTGCGCGATCTTCCTTTCAAAGTGAACTCGGCCGGAGCGAGTCTTAGCGCCGACCGCTGTGTAGACGCATGCGCTCGAGAATATTATGCGTACGTATTCAGGGATGGTTGGCTGAATAACTAATTAAGATTATAAATTTTAATTTATATCGATTTTTAAGTAAGTTAATGATTTGAATTCAAAGGAAGGCCTGCCCTGCATTTTACCCTTATATCAATTACTGTACAAGTGTACATGCATGTAGCTACTTATACATGGTTATTGGCGAATGTGCTTTCAGCGTTGCTGGACTGCAGGGTGGTAAATCGTGTTATTGTGGCAGCTCCTTTGGACGTTATGGCCACAGTAATTGCAGTCTTATGTGCGAAGGAAACAGTTCACAATTCTGCGGTGGAACGAACGCGAACAGCATCTATGAGACTGGTTACATGGGTGAGATTAATTACAAAAATATTGCTCTATAATGCCAAATTATTTATTTATATTTTCTTTTACATTATACTACCGTAGTTATTTAAATTTTGATTAGGGCCTGCATGTAATTTATTTTAATCTTGATTAAATCTTTAAATTTAGATTTAATTTATTTGAGCATAATGTATTTTAATTTATTCACTTAAATTGTTTGTATTTATCTTAATTTAGATTATTTTATTTAAATTTTGATTAATTTAGATTAATTTAAGAGTATTTTTGGTTAGATTAATTCATTTAAACTTTTATTTTTATTCGGATTAATTTTTGATTGCATTTTGATTTATTAATTTTATTTTACCAACTAAATTGATGTTTGATTTATTTATATGACTGACGGACGTCATCAGTTCCTGGTCCACCCGAAAATGTGACGCTAACGGATGCCAAGCAGACTTCGCTTGTGATCAGCTGGGCCGCACCAAAGATTAGAAATGGAGTCATCGTCCAGTACAAGGTTTAAGATCATTCTATAGAATAACGAATCAAGCTACTTGCCAACTGCAATTTTAATTATTATTATTTTAATTTCTAGGTTGATGCGAATCTGTTGAAGACTTCTGTGGAGTCGCATACCACTCCAATGACTCATCCGGTTTGGTCTTTCTCGAACTCAACGTACAAGGCCGAATTACCTGGATTGCTTCCAGGCAGCGAGTATAACGTTTCCGTTCTGGCCAGCTCGACAGCTGGAGATGGAAAACCGTTGTTTTTCCAGTTCTGGACAGAAATCGGAGGTTGTGCTAACAAGAATCTCTAAAAAATCTCTTTACAATCTTTTAAGGATTTTTTTTATTCTTAAGTTTTGCGATGAATTTCATGTTCTTTTAAGATCCGGAACGACCTCCTGGAGCTGAAATTTCTAGCAAAGAAGCTCAAACGATGGTTATAAAACTAACTCCCGTCCAACCTGCGATGGGGCCAATAAGGTAACTCGTTGTTTACCTATTCTTTGATCTTGTATTAGTTATAAATGCGGTATCTAAAAGCTACAGGAGGATAATTAAAAAATCGCATATGTAAGTACCAGCAATCACTCTCCTTCAGGCTTTCAGTAGTCTTGGATACATTTATACTTCTAGCCTAGTTATGACTATGTGCTTGATTCGTTCACTCACATTTGACTTCGAGTGCAGCGCGTATCAGGTGGTTGTTGTGTACGACGAGTCCGCCATATTCCCCTGGGATCCGAATCGTCTGACGGACTTCAAGCAAGCCGAAGAGAACAGACTTGCGTTCTACGTGACTGCCGAACTGCAACCGGAGGCAGTGTCAGCGTCCTCGTCGTTCGTCGTTGGCGATGGCCAGGAGTACGGTGGTTACTACAACGCTCCGCTAAACGAGACCAGGACAAGTGCCGTCGTCGTTGGTGAGCAATTACACCTCGCTATACTACACTGCTCACTTCGATCTTCATCACCTTCATACCTAACCACTTCTTCAGGTGCTATTAGCCGCCTAAACGGGCAAACTAAGGCTGCCTATTCGCCACCCGTCAAGTACAGAGCTAAGTTCAATTTTGGCGATGGCGATGGTGGTGGTGGTGGTGGTGAGGACCGTGCTGCGGCGGGGGAAACCACTCATGGCCACGAGACGGATAACTCGCCGCCACTATCAAAGACGCCATTCTTTCCCGGCAACGACCATGAACTGCGTGACGAGGAACACACTGAAATAGGTATTTTGGGCATAGATTTAAACGAGAGCATCTTAAGAATAATCTAGCCTTGACTAACAAGACAAAATGACATTTCACAGTGTACGTGGACGATCCGATGGTCACCGTTCTAGGTATTGCTATTGGAATCGCGTCCGCTTTACTCGTCGCCTCCATCATCGTTTACTTCATGCTGCGACGACATTATGGTCGAAGGGAGCAACCTGATCATCAGGAACTTACCCTGCAGTCGCCCTCACCCATAGCGGTACGATATAATTGAAGCAAAAATATGTCTGCAACTTATCACACTAAGCAACTAATTGCGTTCAAATTACCAACCAAGAATCTAATTTGCGTAGAACAGATTTTCAACAGGATGACTGATCGTTGGAGTGGAATTCAACCAACTTCAACTCAAATTTTAAATATCTTGAATCATAATTATTTGTGTTTGTTTATTTGTTTTTTGATTACAATTTTATTGTCATTTCTGGCAGTCGGAGAATGGAATTGTTTCGAGCGTTCTCGTCATTGATGAAGCAGATCTCGGCGACTTGGATTATTTCTACGACTCGATAAAGGATAAATTCTGGCAGATTCCAAGGACGTATTTGGAAGTGATGGAGGACGTGCTGGGCGACGGCAAGTACGGCAGTGTTCACAAGGGATTAGCGAGTCGACGAAATCAACAGACGCCCGTAGCCGTTCATATAGTTCATGGTTGGTCAAAAGATCGAACTCTTAACAATTCAAACCTAAATTATTTGTAAATTGCAATAATCTATTCATTTACATGTTAATTTAGTTGTTTAAATTTGACAATTAATGCGTTTATTTCGTTTTCTTTTTAATGACGAAGCTCACTTATCCGAAAATGAACGTCAACGTCGCAGTTTCCTCAACGATTTGGACGCTCTGGTTCGAGTTGGAACGCACACGAACGTTGTCGCACTCATTGGCGGCTGTGAAGATAATGGCATGTTTAATATGCTGATTCATACTTGACTGATTGATTGATTGACTGACTCATTGATTGGCGATTTTTTTGCAGCTCTATATTTCGTGTGCAGTGAATGGCACACATGCACGCTGAAGGACTTTGTGCTAGACAGCCGAACTATTGACCATTACCCAGTTTACGCGGAACGACAACGACGAGCATCGACACTCAAGGAAATTCAAATGCTCGAGCTGGGTCTTGGAATTGCCAGAGGAATGGCTCATCTAGCGCAGCACAAAGTCAGGGAATTGCTACGCAATCTTATTGGGCATACGCCTCTGATTAGTGTAGTAAAGTAATACATTTTAAAATCACGTCTTTCTCTGATTATATGTATATTTTAAATAGGTTGTTCATCAAAGGTTGATGGCTCGTTCGGTTGTCGTTGTTGATGAAGTTGTCGCTAAAGTAACTGACTTTGGACTACTCCAGACCGAATACACACCACCTGTGAGATATAAACTTTGTATTTTTTGTCATTTTCTTAGCTTAGCTTGATTGCCAATAGAAATGTCATCCATTAGGCATTCTCTAGAATTTCAAACAAAATTGATGAGGCGCGCATTCAATATATTTGGTGTACTGGCAAAATCACGCGATTCCGCGCAGGACAATTTTTCGTCTATAATTTTTGAAATATGACTGTACACATAAATATTCAAATTTTAAATGAAACAGTTTGATTTGACTCGCTGGATGTCGATGGAGAGCCTCAAGAATCGAACGTTCACGACCAAGAGCGATGTCTGGGCTTTTGGTGTCGTCATATGGGAATTGGTTACTCTTGGTGAGTTCATGTTTTTTTAATTTTTATTTTCTTCGAAACGTGTCATGTTTGAAAGTGACGGACTGTTATTTGTTTGTTTGTTTTTTAATTTTATAATTCCTTTTTAAAGGTGGAACGCCTTACGCTTCCGTCAAATCGAAGGACCTTCCCGGTAGAATTTTACGTGGCTCACGATTGCACCAACCGAAAAACGTGGGCGATGACTTGTAAGTAGTTAAAAACTGTGAATATTTATTTTATAAAGTAGCGAAACTATATTTAATATTAAATTTATCTAGTGAGTCCTCCTGAACTTTCTTTAAAAGTTTAAATGTGCAACTTATATAAATTAAAAAAACTAATTAATTAATGAGCGCGTCTCCATTTAATTTATAGGTATCAGATGATGCTGCAATGTTGGCAAGTCGATCTGGACGAACGGCCCACTTTCGTTGAATTGGCCAGTATTTTGGGCAACATGATCACTGAGGGATCAAACATTGTAACTTTTTTCCTTTCTGCTTTAAAAAAATTGATGTATTTTGTTTGTTAAATAATTTTTTTTTTAATTCGTCAGGAGCAGCTGCACTTGGATTTACATCCTGGCTTCCAGTACGAGAAGTTCGACAAGGAACTTGAAATCCAAGGACCTTGATTTACTCCTATAACTCCTCCTCCTTTCACCCTGATCCGAAGCATGCTAATGGATATCTTGCATAATTATTTCATTTTCTTCATGACGAAAATCGAATTTTTCATTTCTTCAAGTCAATCTGGATTTTTCTCTTGACTTTTGTGAATTTTTTTCCTCCTTTTATCTCTTTCTAACTATCTCTTAACAACTAAATCAAAGGTTGCACATTTTATATTGATAATTTTCACCCATCAGCCGTTTTTTTTTCTAATTTACAATCTCTTAACTGAGGACTGAAATCGAGGAAGAGTTTTTATGGTTAAATAAGCGTAACGTATTTTTTTTAAAACTTTTTTAATATGGTTTTTTTATAAGAAATATTTTCCGTGTGTGTGTGTGTGTGTGATTTGTGTCTCGAGTCGAGCAATGAGCATCGTCCTCTTTTTATTTTATATATTGCGGAAGTCCGTGTTTTATATTTGGATTTTTATTTTATTTTAATTTTCTATCACAAATGTTGTAGATTTTTTTTGAACTTTTTTTTCCTGAGGAAATATTGTACATTTTAAATTTTATTACATGTAATTAGACAGAGTTTGTTAAAGATGAGAAACGAACGCCCAATAGTTAAAAAATTCTTAAACATTTAGCCTTGGACAACAATTATAATAACTGCTCAGGTGATGGCGACTATTTAATTATTAATTTTGGGGACTGACTGAATGCATGAATTATAAAATGGTTCAATCAATAATTCCTGGAGTGATGAAAAATACGAAACAATTCTAGTACTTAAATGGAGTGCAGTCATAATTTTAACATTGATATAATTTATCTTTCGACTGCAACCAATTTTTTTTTAATGATCAAAGTTTAATTGATTTCATCGTTTTCTATTGAATCTGTCTTTTTCAATTTACTCAAAATTTCATAATATCTGTAATTATCGGATGCGTGATGTGAAAATAACGATAACCACATACGCTTCTACCAAGCACGAACCGGAAGAGCGCAGGTTTTCGCTTGTAGACATCGCGTCTGCTCTTTCAATTTGTTTTAAATAAATGTTGACTGAACTTTTGAATCTAAATTCTGTACCCGGTAGGCGATTTTGTTAAAGGAGCCTAAATAAACTCGAAGAACTAGCTTTCCGTCAACTTAATGAGTGAGATTCCATAAATGTTGATTAATTATGTGTAGGCCTAATTGATTTAAGTAGTCCTACATGTACCTATAAGATCACTTTACCATACTGTCTCTAGTCTCTACAGCGCTCTACCTAAAACCCTAATTCCTCTGGCAAAGAAAGAATAAGGCGGTTCCACATGAGCGAATTTTTCAGCGAACGCATCACGTGGCTACTTTTCTCGGGCGCTTATTGGTCCAACGTGGTCACCTGGTGAATTCGCGGGCGAATTCGCTGAAAAATTCGCCCATGTGAAACCATCTTAGGCGCAGTAGGACTACATTTTCACTGGATTGTATCTAGACAATCAAAGTGGGCGAAGGAAACATTTGTTAAAAAAAAACGGGAATTTTCCGAGAATAACCCGTAAAATTGCAATTGTGCGAATTTCCCGGGAATATTCCGCGAAATATTCCCGAACTCACATCACTACGCGTGCCACATCCAGGGTGGATAAGGTTTTTCCCGGCTGTGGTAAAAGCCTCGTTTTTACCGCCCTGCCCGAAACCAATTTTTCCCAATTATATGTCAAATAAACAGGCTACATTCAATTGCAAATCACTACTGTAGTGTGAGCCATGTTGTGAATAGGTCTAGCCTAGTTAAAATGCAATCAACCGAGTTAACGTTCATCAAACAATCAGATTACGATAAAGATACACAATCAAACATGTTTGGTGTTTTGACATTTTTCCTACTGAAATATAGGCTTAAGGCAGGTTAGCAGTTGTGCACAAGGTAGGCCTTACTGGGTTTGAATGCAAAAGTGGAAATAAATGACCACGTGTCGCGGGCCTACCAATCAGACGCCACTAAAGAACATGAAATAGGCCTAAGCTTTTTGGGTTCTTATTAAAGACCGGTTACATCTAGGCAATAAATTGTTATGTAATTATTACATTTAGGCCTAGACTTATCCGGAAATTTAATAGACCTGGGCCGTGTGTAGGCAGCAGGCCAATTTGTGTCGTATCGTGAGGCGTAAAGACCAGGAAATTAATCGCAGTGGACTAGGCCTAAATGGAGCCTAATCACTTCAACGCTAAAATAGACCTAGGCCTACAGATGCTACAATCAAACATACATTTTCCAAAAAAGTTGTTGGCCGCAAATAACAAATAGATCTCAAGCCAAAATTGGCCTTTTTATCTCGATTAGGTTCTGACGCGCGACGAGCATCGAAATGACCGTGAAAGCTAATTTATCGCCATTGAGCAGAACACATTGCTGTGTGTGTGTGTGTGTGTGTGGGGGGGGGGGGGAATAGTACATGCAGTTCTTCTCTGTGGTAGGCAAATGTATGAATTTAGGCCTTGACTCAAACGAAGGCAAGAAATAGGCCTACTCAAAACATTCACCCTGGGTGGGCCTCTGCCTATGAGCTAAGTCGAGTACGAAACGTGGACTGCGCAATAAGGGTTTGTGCATCATCGTTATAGGCCTATTTATTACTTTATTAGAATACAATATGGCAACGCCATTTGCTTTTTCCAGAATGTCTCAAATTATGTACAAAGTTAACCTAAAGGAGGAAAGGCGCTAGATTTGATATTTCCATCGCCGCGATGCATCAAATTTAAGGGGCATGTCAAAGTAAAAGTAATTTCATGTAGACCTACATGTATTTCCCGGTATTTAACGATACCGTTTTTCAACTCTAAATTGGCATTAGGCCTAGCCATAGGCCTAATTGATTATATATCAGGCAAGCGAGGCACGCGACCAATTTTTTTATCTCAATTTGTAATGATTTTTTCTTACATAGACCCATTTATATTTATTGTAATAGGCCTAGATCTATCTATTAATCGAATGTCCGAGCAAGTAAGGACTTTTAACAATTTTGACAACTGAGAGCGGATATAACAGACGCACTTACCCTTTGAGTCTGCTAGCATCGCTCAGCCAGTCAGCCTCTTTACAATTATTCAACCAGCTTTAGAACCAGATTAAACCTGATAAAATCACTAAACACTTAGGTCGCTGTCTCGACCCGAGTAAACCCCAAGACAGGTTAGATGCCGACATTTTTGTTGAGTACGATGAAGGGCCCAGAACGGGATTACCATCAAAATTAGCTCTCATCTGCACGCACCTCGATCACATTACGGACTTACGAATTTCAACTAGGCCTAATCCCCATTTATAGACGGAACTTGCTAAATCTTGACTCGAGACAGCTCCTCATTTGCATGTTCTAAGGAGGCCAACCTCCCTGGTTGCCAGTTTAGTCAGTTGTCAGATGCCAACATGACCCTTTGTTAACGCTTAATTAAGCCTAATAATTAGGCGCATGGTAATATGAAATTGTTTTAAGCCTAGGCCTAATATCAATTCCTGGACTCAAGTTGGATTCAGTTAGGATCCGTCTACGGTCGATCCTAAGTGAATCCAACTCTAGGCCTATCTGAAAATATATCGAAAGATTCTCATCGGTTGGATCGATTAGACACAATCCATGAATTGTACAAAAATCCTTGAATTCAATAAATCCTTGAGTTGAATTGTTTCGATAAAAACCTTTTGAATTTAATTCAACCTTCAACTTCACCCTCTAAACAACGTTGGGCCTAATTGTATTTTATTTATATTTTTTTTTGTTACGTTTACATCAGCCGATCCATCAGCCATGCGACAACCACGTTCAACGGCGTCGTCAAACATGTGATAGCGGCGAGACAATCACGTGACGCGAAGCGGACCAATGAGGAGGCAAACGCGACGGGGTCTTCGCGCACGGGAGCGAAATAAGTGCACACAACACCAAGTCGTCAGCACGTGTTCACAATAACTACCCCAACGAAATGTTTATGTTATGGATGGGGGTTAGGCTTATTTTCGCAGAAAGTGCATACATAAACAAATAGAAGGAAAAAAACATGGCGGCGCCCATATAAACCATCCCTAATGCTTTTGAAGAGTTCAAACTTGATAAACAAAATTCGAGAGTTGTTCCAATTCAACAAAATTTCGTTGAATTCGGTTGAATACAATTTTTCTAACAGGAATCCTAGCACTTTTTCTTGCGAAATAGCACCCCCCCCCCCCTATGCCCGCTATGGAAAAAACATGAGGCCATTATGTGGATTAATCTAGATTATTTGATACCGTAGTTTTTCTTTTAAAATTCTTATAAACAACAGAATAGGTCATTGCAACGAACACTTTTACACAAAAAAACATCCTAACTGATTGGTTAAAATTTGCATCGAATATTTGCCATAAATGGATGCAAGTACAAACTAGGCTAAGCTGTTATGTGAACTGATGATTTTTTTTCAAACATGTTAACGAAGTAGGCCCAGTTGCCATGCTCCATTCTGTTGTCTAAAAGAATTGAAAGAAATTAAAATATCACTTAGCACTACATCTAAGTGAAGGCCTGTTTTTCTCCATAGGATAATATAGGCCTACTCGAATTATTGCATTCGTACTGAAAATTGTTTTGGTCTCGGCTCGCGGGAAAGACATTTTCAGGCCTACTGTATTTAGGGCACAATTGCTTATTCTTACAACGTTAGGCCTAATATTACACACAGCTATGGGCTTACATGTACATTAGGCCTAAACTTGAATAAACACATTACCGCAAAGTAAAGATTAATGTGTGCAACCAGCTTTCAAACGCTGCATGTTTTTGTAGTAGTTACTTGAACTGATAGATATAGGCGTAAATATCTAGGCCTACGAACTCACGTTTTGGGCAGCTGCATGGCGGCGGCGCCTTTGCGAACGAAAACGCCGTCGACGAACACGCCGTTCTTGCCTTTGCAGGTGAGGAAAAAGTGCGGGCACTCGAAGTGGACGTCGAGGTGCTTGCGCGAGATGAACGACGAGTGTCCCATGTTGACGTCGACTTCGCCGCGCGAGCTGTTGCGTCCGACGGTTATCCGATTGCGTCGAATCATGTACTCGAACTCGCGTCCTTCGAGCTTGGCGATCGCCGCGCCTTTCGGGTCGGGGCTCCACTGCACCTTGGACGGGCTGGCGGGCGCCGAGTCCGTCGTCGACGTGCCGATCAGCGCCCAAGCGTCCGCCGCCGTCGTCGTCGACATCGTTCCGTGATGCTGCATGATCGCCGCCGAAGACGACGGTGGCATCGCGGCCACAGTAATAACACCACGCTGCTGCTGCTGCTGCTGCTGTTGTTGTTGGTGTTGTTGCAGTTCACCGTGGTTCATCATCGTCGTCGTCGTCGCGTCGACGGCAATCGGTGATGGCCGGATGATGATCGTCGTCGTCGTCCCCGCAGCCGTTGTTGATGTTGACGATGTTGTTGTTGTTGTTGCTGCGGGAAGTGCGGTCATCTCCGACATAAACAAGAGACGCGCACGCGCAGCCGAGCGAGGCGAAAAATGGCCTCCTCCTCCTCTGCGGCAGCCTGCTTTCCCCCTCGGTCCCCTTTCTGCTTCCCCTTGTCGCAACCAGAAACAGATAAACAAACAAGACCCCGCCCCCTGGGCGCACGAGCAAAGAGCACGCGCGCTCACCAGCACGTCTCGTTCGCTCGTCCAGGCTGGTTCGTGTCGACAGCGGCGCTCGCCATCGTCCGTGCTTGGCCTTTGAGGAGAAGATGGAAAAGAGAGAAAAAAACCGCGAGAAAAACGAAAATAAACACTAGCGTCTAGAACTGAAAAATGATCTTGCCTTGTGCGCATGCGTAAAAGCACATTTTGAGCGCTTTTCTCCGTTCTCCTGTATGACATGCATGACGTCAGACAAGAGATGCAACATAAGACATAATAAAATAAAATGAAATAAAATCAAATCAAATCAAATCAAATAAATAAAATAAAATAAAATAAAATTAAATTAAATTAAATCAAATCAAATAAAAATTCAATTAATCCATCCTCTCATGTTGTTTGTGCTTACAAATAATTAATTTGTAAATTAGGCCCATTAGATTTTACGACTTTTTTCTAATTGTTTTTCTTTAAAAGGGATTTATTTAATTGTAGTTTTTATTACCGACATGGTTAAATGTTCTGCATACAACTGCACCAGCGAATGTGTACATACTACATGGTGCATGCGTATTTCATACTTGTTCATATTACACGAGATTCATCTAATAACCTTGATTCAAGTTGATTGTAGGCTACAAATAATCACACTAGATTTCCAAAAGATCGAGATACGCACAAGAAATGGATAGTCGCCGTACTGCGCCTAAAAAGGTTTGTCCCAACCAAGGGATCGAGGCTGTGCGAGAAACATTTTACAAAGGAGTGTTTTATGGTCCAACAATGGAGGTCAAACAAGAAACTGATTCCTGGGTCAACTACTACCTGTTGTTGTGCCCGTTGCCTTTCTATGCCATTCTATGACAATATATTGTCACATATATGTGGCTGATTTCCTTTGATTTTGACGTTTGTTAGAAAAGTTTCAATTTATTGTACAATTTTGATATAACTTACAAAAAATCAACGAGCGAGCGAATCGAGCGAGGAAATTTTTCTAGAATATTGGACTCATTTTGGCCAACTTGTACGCAGTTGTGAAGTTTTAAACAAGTTTTTGAATTCAGCGTTTTTCGACAATTTATAATCACTATAAAATTTCAATATAGGCCCAAAACATAGTTAAGCAAAATACAAATGTCAAAAAACTGAAGTGGAACTCTAAGTTGGGCAAAATTCGAGGTGGGGGTACGCAATTTGAGCTGATCATGAGGTGGGGTACCCAATTTGAGCAGATCATGAGGTGGGGGTACTGCGTACCACCGCGTATGCCCTCGAAAGCACCCCTGTTAAGTCACATAGGACTATAGTGTAGATGATTTAAACATTGCAATGCATGCATTGGCATAATCACCCCGGATGTGAGCAAGAAGTACCGGGTATTACGGAGTGTATTGGCTGCATGGTTCGGTTGTTAGGACTAAAATATTTTCTAGGGTTCGCTCCGTAGGCCTACAATTTGTACATGAGGCCTTGGCGCTGCATAATGTTTGATTACACCTATAGCCTAAGTGTATAGGCCTATATCTAGTTTGATAATTAAATGCGATATTTGTCTGTACGGTTTATAGCGTACGGTATACATATAGCATTGTATCTGCATGCAGTGATATAACATTCGATCATCACTTATAATTACGTCATCAAAACTTATCATCATGCACTATGTTGTAATTGTGACCTGGCACGCGCAATCGAAAATAAGTTAAGTTTTTATTTCTTTTTTAAAACCAATTTAAATATAAGTCTAGCTTTATTTGTACCGCTGGCCCTATACGAGGAGCTACATGTAGGCCTTATGATTTAAATGGTTCAGAGGACTTGTAGTGGAAAACATGAATATATATTTCAAAATGTATCTGCCGGTAGTCCTGTCCCTGTTCCGGTAGTCCTGTCCCTGTTCCGGTAGTCCTGTTCCCTAGGGAATTCTTAAGCTGGGATCACTAATGACTAATGAGTAAGGACCCTTTGAGCTGTCTATATGTAGGCCTACTTGAAAAAATCCCATGACAGGCTCTGATGACGTTACTTCTCCATTCTCTCTGAAAGGAACAATGACGTACGTATTCTCAGCCTGTCTTGGGTTTTTTTTCATTCGAGACAGCTCTAAAAGGCATTAGTGCATGATTCCAGCTTTTAAATTAGAAAAATATATATTTGTTGAATTTTACGATAACATTTGTCATTTTTAATATTATTTCACATTTTTGAACATTTTATTTTCTGCAACTGCACCGTAATTATCCTACGGTAGGCCTTAATTTCTGGATTTTTGTGCTTTTCTGATTTTAAAAGCTGGTTAAGTGTATGGGTGAAAACCGTAAAATATATTTTTGTGATCTATCAAACAAATCAAGATCTTGATGTCCGAATTAGATCTTGTTTTCCGAAGAATCAAGCAAGGCATCAAGGAACAAGGATTCAACACGAGTATTTAATTAACACGAATTATATTAAGCCGCCCAATTAAATAAGGTACCGGTACGGTAACCCACGAGTAATAATTTATAAGTACACGTAGGTATAAATAATATCGAGCCATCTTTATACTGTGATCGAGTCTAGCTATAGCGCAGCTCCGACCTGCCTTAGGCCTATTTTGCCTAGAAATATAGCCCATAATGTTGTAATTAGACGCCAACATTTACTGGTTATTAATTGGTTGATGGCTTTTATGTCTGCTGATGAAATGTACGTGCATGTCTTTTTCTCCTCCAATCTAGTTTCAAGAAACAGAAACAAAGTGCATACAGGGTGCGAAGAAAATAAAGCATCACGTTTAATTTCTCCAATGTATTCCTGTATTAACTTTAAATAACCCTATTTTTAGTGTACAGAATACAAACTATAGATTTGTTACGTTATTTTTCCGTTACGCATAGGCCTACGCTACAGTGAAAAATAACGTGTTACGTTATTTCCGGTTAAATTACGCTATTTTACAAACCACATATTCCAAATTGTGGTCGTTTATGAATACGTTGTGGCAAAGAAAAAAAATTAACAGCTTGGCTGCATATGGTGGCAGAACAAACAAACCAAAATACAAAATTGACGTGGACCAGAGAGAGTTTCTGTTGTTCCAAGAAAAGTAATTATTCGAGCATACGTTTTTTTTTTTTCGAAAGGCGACAGGAAACAATAACTTATAGTATAATATAACGTTTTCTTACGCCACCCTGTACTCTACACCACGCAATCAAGTGAAACTGCTCGTAGAACAAAATGTTGTCAAAGAATCAACTTCTTTTCTACAAGTTAACATGGATCGACCGTCTGACGGTAATTCAATTCATTTTTAATCAATTTAATTTTTAAATTAATTTAATTTTTAATTTAATTTATAAATTAATTTAAGTTTTACATCATTTTAATAATTTGATCCGATTTAAAATCACTTAAATTTATTAATAAATTTAATTTTAAATCAAATGTAAAAAGGCAGATGCACGGTAATTTTATTTTTAAATCAGTTGTTTTATATTACATTAATTTCTGAAGCATGTACAGCAAATTCATTTAGAGCTAGTTATAATTTAATTTATTTTTCATATACCGGTAGGCCTAAGTTTATTTTCGCTGATTTTAAGCTTACTGTGTCCAGCCAACTCGTTCAGTCTCATTCTCAAAGTGCCTAGTAATAAATCAATTTTTAAATTATAATTTTTTATAATAATAATAATAAAAAAACTCAATTTAATTACGACAGCAAAGGTCGCATGCACCATATTCGCAGCACTGTCAAGCAATGATAAGAATGAAATAAATGTTGCTCCAACCATCGGCAAACGTCTAACGTTACTGACCCTGTGCTTAATTTATTATTTTAGTGCTTCACATACAGTGCAGAAAACCTTTGAACCTAATCTAATCATATCACGGTTTTCACTCAATGATTGCCTGCGATCCAGCGTGCACACTATAAATAAGGGACATAATAGATTTTCTCCAATTGACATTTACCGTTTTAGTAGCGAACATCAATTGTAGACATTACAATCATGGAACTGGTAAG
>JAQIYI010000649.1:0-16764 GCA_034700265.1 Polyzonium germanicum | reverse complement strand
GGCCGGCAAGGGGTTCGATCCTGAAAACGTTGGATTGGGTGGGACCGTGGGGGCGATGGCCGTAACCACTGTGCTACGCCAACACTCGACAAAACGCAGTGTTGAATTCTGCCTTTTCAACGCCATTTTTAATTATGTGACAGGCGCCGCACTTTTCCTCAAATGAATTGAAATTGAAATAAACATTCCATTTTAGAATGAGCACGGCCCCACGTGCTACATGTAGGTCCTTTAAGCCTTTTAAGCGACATAGATTTGACATGTCCTTTGGGTCACTTCCGGTTGGCCTCATAGACCTAACATGAGCATTAGGACCACTTCCAGTAGGCCTCATAGAATTAACAGGGGCCCCTTATGCGATCCTTACCCTTCGAGGTGCCACCTAATGGTGTCCCCTGATAAGTCTATCAGGCCTTAACGGGTATATAGATAAGCCAGCAAATTAGGACTCCAAATTCTGTCCAAAGAATTTTCTTGAAATAAATTTCAATAGAAAAAATTAATTTAAAAAATTGAAAATTAAATTTAAAAAAATAAAAATAAAAAAATTCAAATGAAAAGAAATTGGTGATGAACTTGCGGTTTGAATTGTGTACAATTTAATAAACATATATTTAATATATAGGCCTAAGCTTACTGTATGTAATATTTAAAACATGCGTATTTGAGGTGGTTGTTATCGCGAGTTCTTGGCCATGGCCATCAATCATCGTCCGGTTGTCTTGGGCGCTGCTTGATTCTCGCCCAACTTCTAAAGATAGATTGCTGCATGTGGAAGGGCCTAAACCTCTCACAATGCTAGGCCTATGTACAGTTTTTAAATAACTTATTTTTGTCTGATTAGGCTTCACTCCTTCAACGCGCAATATCCTTGTGAACAAATTCATTATTTTTCCGGATGGATTTAGGCCCGCGTCTGTATTATTAGCCCCACAGAGACATTGTGCAATGTATGTTGCCAAACTGTGTCCTCGAGCGATTTGCCAAAACTCAAGGACGTCTTCCAGAGACTTAGGTACACTCGACTCGTCGAGCGAACAAAATGAAAGAAGGGTTAAAAAAGTCGCATTTCAAGCGGGCGCCTACCATTTGACGGTGGTCTGTGGCCACGATTCGGCGACGGGGAAGTTGGCCAGCAGGTGGACGACCGGCTGGCCGTGGCGAGCCCAAACGACGCAGTCGAACGCGGACGTCGTCGAGGCCGAGTCGGCGGCCGACACTTCTGGAGGATTGGGCAGAGGCTCGCCATCGTCGTCGTCGTCTCGAGTGCCTGTTAATGTGGGCAGAGTGTGCATCGATTGCGAAGCTGAGATACGTTGCTCAAGAAATGCATACATTCGAAAGGCAGTCTCAAGTTGCGCTCAAGTTTCCCTTATCGGGTTACCCTTGGACATATGAGCATTTGAATTCAAATATTCCAATTGAAACAAAAGTGTTCTAAAACAAAGGGCTTCACCTTTGTGTGTTTCTGTTTTCCTAGGAGCGGAACAATCCTCCATTTGGCGTTCGTTGTGGCCTCAGTCTAGGCCTTGGCCAGCGTCGATCTCCAAAGGCTTCTTGGATGATGGTCACTTTGACGACGGCACAACGCCGCTCGGCGCCACTTTTTTCTCAGGAGTCCGCACAAGCCTTTCTCTAGATTCCAGTAAGTTTTTACCGTACATCCGGACCGAGCGCGACACTTGCCAGTCCCACGTACCCTGGCCACTGTCTGCCTCTGCCTCTCACTTTGGCAGCAGATTTCCAGAAGACCTTCAACATTCAAACATTCTCTCACTCCCGGGCTGCTGATGCTGCGCCACCGAGTTATGCATCATAGGGACATGGGTTTCAACTAAGGGATCGTCCAACGTCTTTGCAGACCTGAGTGGGGTCGGCTGGGCTGGAGGAAAAGCCAAAAATAAAACGGAGGACACATTTTCTAAAAATGTTCCTCCGTATTTTTTCATCTCACTTTGGTTGCGCATTCTGGCATCAGTGGCATGGCTGACTGTCTGCGCAAGGGCAGGGTGGCAAAGATCTCCGGAGGGCGGTAGGCCTTCAGCTTGGCATATCCGCATACATGCTGAGTCTACAATCGAGCTACACTTGACTTTCTCAAGGGTCGATTAATTTAAGGGCTGGTAATTAAAAGCATTCTAAGCCAAAGCTGAGATTGGGCAATGGGCACGCAGTTGGCGGCTTACTATGACGTTTCAGCTTCAGCGGAAACGTCGCAAATCGGATTTGCTTAATAGTATCTATCTATTTGTAATTAAATAATTACTTTTTTTTCTTATTATATTTTCTTATATTTTATTTATTCGGTTTATGTATTTATTTGTTTTAGATATTTATTTAATTAATTCATTTATTTTATGTATTTATTTTTTGATGTTGTTCACTTATTTTCTTTGCACATATTTTACTTGGCCTGATTGCGAGGCCCATCAAAATAATACAGGGTGTTCGCCTATTTCATGTCATATTATTTTCTCTGATTTTGTCAAGTGCGACCTGTCACGTGCAATTAATGAGCGCGTGGCGGACAAAGTGTGTCGCCAAGAATGGCCGCCACGAGGCGCTGTAAGATTGGAAGAACACAGAAACAATTAAAGATCACTTGTTTATAACTGTGTATCAAAAAAAAATATAAACTGATGACGTCACAAAAGTTAAGTTTGTAGTTTTGGTGCAGAAATGGAGAGTTCAAAGTGCGCCGTAATATGAATTTCAACCAGTGTGCCGTGAGCGCCTGCAGTCGTGTGACGAGCGAGAGGCTTGAGCATTCCACGATCGATTCAAACTTTCGAAAAGTTCTGATATACCACTCGTATATTAGAACTCCTCGTATAATACGAGGAGTTATTTTTGAAAATCTTCCGCCTTTGGCAGCCAACTTCTGCGGCCGCAAATCTGCTCTGTCGCCGCAATAAAAATACTCTGGCACCGTGCCAGCTGGAAGGAGCAGCCTCGCTTCTACGCCTAATGTTGTTGTTGTTAAGGGGCCGTATGAATAAAAATCAGTATTTCCTAAGAAGCATTCAGCAAGAGTAATAGTAAAAGTAATAGCAAACACTCATTTTCGTATGATTAACACTTTGCTGCTACTTTTGAGTTTTACTTGTAACATGTAAAGAAATCCTTTAAAGTAGCGCATGCGCGGAAGAGCTTTTACAGAAAAAAAGATGGTGGCTCACGGGCGCTCGGTGCACTACCTTGAATGTGGGGTGGGGTAGATGACTGCGCGATGGACATGGAGGCCGTTTCAGGAGGCTTGCCTGCATAACGTAGTTCAGTTCAGCCACCAATCTCCGTAGAAGAAGATGAAACAAGTTGGCTTGAAAGATATCAAGTATTTGCTAGAGATTGCAAGTGTTTCCTTGCCTTTATTCATATGGTATCTAGCGTATACTAAATGCTTCAAGCAAAAGTAGCTTGGAGCTCTATCATTAGATTATGCTTTTTTATGCTTAAAAACCACTAGCAACAGCATACACTGGCGTTTATTCGTACGGCCCAATAACGCGAGTAAATACACGCACGCAGCTGCTGCAATGTTTCATTAGTCGCATCGAGTTGGCAGCGAGCCAATTTCTGAGTTGGCGTTAAATGCTCGGCCACACTGCAATTGGCGTGAACTAGACCCGGACCTGGGCCTACGCGAAGCTTTGCGCTTCCGATTTCTTTTTGAAAGGTTAGCTCATCCAATCGAGCTGAAGCTGCAGGTCCTTAAGGCTGAAGCTGAATTTAAATCGGACGATTCTGAAAACCTAAGCCGTAGCTTCGCCCTAGTCTTGAGTGTCGAAGCTGATTTATCACGCTCAAGCTCATCCGGACATCTGATTCTACTGGCCAAATGTTTGCCCCTTAAATACGCAATCACTGCAATCAACCGGGGAACAGTGCTGCCACGCAGCGAGCAAATAATGGCTTCCCATTAGCTGCTGCCTTTTATTACAAATTCGATCGACGGGGAAATGTTTTTTCCCCCGGGGGCAAATCAGTATGACAACATTTCCCATCATTTTGATAATTTTTGGGCGAAGGCGGGGGGGGGGGTCAAAAAACCACTAACAATTATAATTTGATATTAATCGCCCTGCTCGCCCTAGATGGCGCCTCTCGCGCTGTAGTAGCGCTACCACGGTCTTACATACAGGTCTGGAAACTCAAACCGGTTTCAGTAGTGAGGGGGAAGTACCGCTTAGCGAAGCCCTTTTATACTTAACCTTGCGGCCGCTCGATGTCGCTGCCATCCAGTGTACCAGTATCGAGCACCGTGGTATCGAGCGATTCACGGATGATTCACGGTCTTATATGTATTACCGTGCTTGATACGTTGGAACATCCCTCAATCGGTCGATACCAGGGTACTCGATACTGGTACACTGGATGGCAGCGACATCGAGCGGCCGCAAGGTGAAGTATGAAACTGGTCGTAGCTAAACGGTACAGAAAATCCAGGGAGTTTCCAGACCTATATGTAAGACCGTGAGCGCTACCAATCTAGTTATATTGACTGCCGCTAAGAAATAGGTGGCGCTGTATGTGCCAGTGAGTATACGCGCCGTAAGTACTTAGGATGCATTTTTGCACGTGGACGTTCCTTTTTTAGGCATGATTATTGTTGACAAAATGTTAAAACCTATTGATAATTATAAGTTATGAAAAACTGGCAGAAATATCCAAAGAAACAAAGAGTTTTTAGAAGAGCGCCATTGTAGAGCATGCAACTATTGAACTATTGTACCGATATAGTTCTGCCGAGTCCCGCTAAACAAAAATAGGCGCTGTTCAAACAGCTGAGCGTGTCCTCTATAGGATTACTGTGATCATATTTAGTTTATTTCACTTGTTTTGAGCCGATAATGCCGAGCGAGGACCTTTTTTTCTGCTCCTTGAAATTTGAATATTTTCAAATTTCCCGCTCTTTGTTTCTCGGTGACGTTTCAATGGTACCTGACTGATTTGTTACGTCATTTCCGCTTCCTCCATCTCGTAGAGAGTCGTCTGCTTCTCATAGGGCCAAGGAATCCAACAAGAAACTGCGAAATTTTAATTCTTGTTCAGACTCCAGACTTTATCGCGTTTTACCGATACCAGTACAAAAAACAATGCGAATTCGTCAACCGCTAACTATTAGTTACTTGTGAGTCTAATCTCTGTTTTTATGATTTTATCTTCATTTCTAATCATTAATCTTGAGTTTAGGCCTAGGCCTTACAAACACGGCACAACGTTCACGGAACGTTAGTTCACTTAGGATGCTAGGGTCATAGCAGCGCCCTCATTGGAGCGGTGGCGGAAATAAGCATATTTGGTTCGCAACCTTACATAGATAAGATGGCTCTCCGCATCCGCAGCGTCACCATTCCCGTGTCTCTATGGTCCAGGACATGGGCCATGGGAGCCACGGACCGTTCAAATGAAATGAGGCACATCGTGCACAAACTAGGCAGTAGGCCTAGCATTTATAATCTAACTCCGATGTGTCGAATATTTGGGCGTACCGTAGGCTACGGTGCTTAAATATGGTTCATTTAATTTTGTCTCATTTGGTCTCTAGTTTTAGGTCAATCCGCTACTAGGTTTACCAATGACCAACAGTGGTGCCGACCAAGAATTATCTGCGTGCGTGGACGCCGGCCAGCGTCAGGACGGTCGACGGCATCATGCAAACGCCGATGAACAGGAGAGGCGGCCAATTAAGACGAGGACCGCCGATGTGACGCAACTGCCGGCGTCGCCAGCAGCTGTTACTTTCGAGGGAATGCTTCTGCCCGAGCGACTGCTGGTCGGTCTTCGTGCAGCCGGATTCGTCCGTCCATCGCCCATCCAGTTCGAGGCCATTCCTGTGGGACGTTGCGGGTTCGGTGAGCATAAGGACGGACAAAACAAATACTTTTCGTCCACGGCCAGCTTCGTACATGTAGAATCCAGCGAACAACTCAGTGGCGAATATGTGTCGCCATATCGTCTTCCATGCAAGTCTGTAATGGAATAACGACGACGGCGAATGTTCGTCACTTCGTTGGTTTTATGTCGAGCAACTTGATCCTGGACTAGTGATGATCGCTTAAGTGACCTATGTAATGTTTTTGTTAATTCTTTACGTAGACATGGTCGTCCAAGCAAAGTCCGGCACAGGCAAGACCGTAGTCTTCTCCGTCGTAGCCCTGGAGGGCGTCAGAGTCGACTGTCGCAGTGTTCAGGTGCACAGTTATCGTTAATGTCTTTCAGCCTTTCGTATTCGACTCTTAATCTAAATCAAATCGTCTATGTTATCTAGTCACTGATTTTGGCTCCGACTCGTGAGATTGTCGTCCAGATCTCGCAAGTCGTCGTATCGTTGAGTCTCGGCATTCCAGCTGTTCGATGTCACGCTTTCATCGGAGGCTTGCCAATTGCCGACGACCAGATCAAGCTCAAGAAGTGCCACATAGCAGTTGGCACTCCAGGCATGAGTTTTGATTAGACTTACTTAACACTAGGCTAGTCTCATGTAACGGAACTCATTGTCCGAGCGACGAATTCACGCTAATAGGACATGCAAGAAGAGTAGACGCAGACAGACCAATAGCAGAGCAATTCAAGGCTGTTAAGGCTTAGTAGTTAATTTCTTATTGCGCATGCTTTTGCGTGAATTTTGAGTCTGCCAGTAGCCTGTCGTTCGGTCAGACAATGGCGTTTGTTTAATGCATTTGTTTATTTTTATCTTCATTAAAGGCAGAATCAAGCAGTTGATTCAGGAGGGTTTCTTAAAGACGGACGCCATCAGGCTATTTGTGCTGGACGAAGCCGACAAATTGCTTGACGACAACTTTCAGGCGTCCATCAAGTGAGTAACGAAGCTGCAGCTGGAGCTGGATGATTTTAAGTTGTACTAAGCAACTAATCGCGTTCAACTTGGCTGAACGCCAAATGTCATGTGACGTTGGCGTAATGCTCGAATATATTTCAGTTGGATTTACAATCGATTGCCTGCCAGTAAACAGGTTTTGGCCACATCTGCCACGTACCCCGAGTCGTTGGCCCAACTGCTCACCAACTACATGCAGAGCCCAACGTTCGTTCGGCTAAACGCTCAAAGTCCAGCTCTTCTCGGCACGCTTTCCCTTATTAATCATTTTCTGGTGTTTAAAAACAGAACCGTGTCATAAATTTAAATGCTTTCAATATGTTTTTTTTCTTGAAGGTCTTAAGCAGTTCTATCGACTCACAGAGTTTCATCCGTCGCTTCAGAAGTGCTACGAAAATAAACTTCCGTCGCTGATGGAAATCCTGTCTTCGTTGCCCTTCGGACAATGTTTCATTTTCTCCAACTACCAATTGAGGTATGAGAAGTAAAGAAATCTGCTCGTAAAGGTGCAAAAGGTCGACTAAGCGCATTGTGCTTGTAGAGCACAGGGCCTGTGCGATTGCCTTCGCTCGTCCGGCTGGCCGACTACCTTCATCAGCGGCGCCCAAGAGCAGAGCGAACGGCTTCGATCGATCGACAAGCTCAAGCAGTTCCAATGTCGCATCCTGGTCTCAACTGATCTGGTATTCTAATCACGTTTGTTTATTTCTTTGTGTTTTCTGTTGTGTTTTTCCATATACAATTTGTTCTTTCATTTGTTATTCTTTAAATTCAGACAGCTCGTGGCATCGACGCTGAGAACGTCGATCTGGTCATCAATTTGGATGTCCCATGGGACACTGAAACCTACTTGCACAGGATTGGACGAGCAGGACGTTACGGTGAGGACTTTGTAGCGTGCAGGTCTAATCGCATATTAATATTCTCGCCACCAATGCTAATTTCATGTTCCAGGGTCCGCTGGAATCGCGGTGACATTGGCGTCCAAAGGCGAAGAGCAGAAATGGCTGAAAGAAATCGAGCAGAACGGGAAGCTCAACATCTACCCTTTGCCCGGTATTGATTCTAAATCGGGGGTTTCAATCTTTAGCTTAAATCATTCTTTAAGCAGGCTCGATTTGCTCGATAATAAGCTTTAAAGTCATGGTCGTGTGACAAAGTAACAAGCCGCAAAGCTTTAACGTTCCATTGTAACATTATTGCACGTGATGTCATGTTACATCGTGACACTAGCATAATAGTTACACTAGTCTACTAGTCTAGTTGACGGTCAAAACTTCTAGAACTCATTTTAAAATACTTAGATCGAGTGACTGAAGACCTGTGGAAGAGTAGCGCAACTTCTGACAGCCACAAAGCCGAGGTCGTCACCACAGTGAATGGCCATGACCATAAAGTTCATCCAGGGATGGATGAAACTGTGGTCGTTGGAGCTGGCCTCATTGAGTCGATGAACGAAATCCAAAATCTCAGACTCGACACACTCGGACAGAAATTAAAGAGGGACAAACTGGTGGAAAGAGGCGAACAACCATGGACGACGACCAGGACCACAACGGATACCAACGAGGTCTTCGAAAAGGAATGGATTACGAGGGAGTTTTCGGAGTTGTTCGAGAAACGTCCTTCGACCAAGACACGTTTCACTTACGAACAAATCAAGCAGTTCCATCGGCAGGGTGAGCCCATCGTCGTCGCGGAAGTCGATGAACTTACAAGTGATTATGCCGTCAAGCCGGATGACGAAGAAATGTCCGTGGCATTGGTCGAGAGCGTCGTTCTGCCCAGTAGGATCGACTTCTACAGAACGGTAAAAGAGGAGTTGAGGACATTGTGGGACGATGATGATGATCATCGTGCCAGCGACCTCCGCACGAGCCGTTCAGAGTTCGGACGTTGCCTTCAATACCTGGCGTCACTGACGCTTCCACAGTTAGATGGTGACTGTCAAAAATCCGCCGAGTCATCCGTGTCGTCTACTGTTCATCCTGCTTCTGCCGCTGATGATCGAGACGTGAAATCTTGAGTGCAGCTTGATTGGTGGCCTGCAGGGCGAAATGTCTAGGCCGTTGCAGGGAAAGTAGGCGCTTAATTTAAAAGGACGAGCTCCGACGATTCCTCGATCATCTATTCATTGCAAGAAGCATTCGAAACGGTACAGTGCATTCTTGCCTAGGTCTAAAGATAACGCCAACTACAGAGCGTAGCATTCAAATCAGGTTATTTTCGACTTAATTTAGTTTAATCTCTAATAAATACTCAAATTGCCCAATTTCTCTTAAATGCTATAGTGATAAATTGTTTCCTGTATTCGATTTTAATTGAGGCATCCTTGAGGCCTGCTTTAAGGTAACTGAACTTGAAAGTTAAAAACATTAAAATTAGCATAACAGCACAGTCAAAATAGGCCTACTGATTTAATCGGGATTTATGCCATCAAGTGAGATTTAACTACATTATTTCCATTCTGCAATTACTTGTTTTTGTTGACTTTTTAACTACGCTCGTAAGTTCAGGCTACCAATTCAAGTAGACCTACTGGTGGTGCAAATAATTCGTCGTCTGCTTTCGCTGAGCAAAACGGAACCCTGCGAAGGCCTACTGATATTGCCTAATTTATTGAAAACTTTGTTTGAAAAATGAAAATCTTTTTAAAATACGGTAATTTACATTTTTCTCCTGAAATGGCTGCCAAATTGTTGAACTATTTTTAAAAATGGCGCCATTAGGGACAACGCGGTTGGTGGCGCCACCTGGCAGAAGCGGACGAATTCTAAAATCTGCATCCAATTTCATGTGAGTTGTGACTCATGTCCAATTTGACGCCTTTTCATTTCTCTGCAGGAATTAATATTTAATAACTAATTGGTTAATATTGTAAGCCCACTTGATGTGCAAGTGGACACAAGCATTTATGCACTAGCCCAGCGCGAGCAAAGGTTGGCCAATGTGTGAATTTCCTTTAAGTCAAGCGTAGTTTTGAATGTACCGTACCTTACGGCGTCGTCTTTCTTCTCTTAATTAGGCTTAATTTGACATTGATTGTCGTCGAAGATCTGGCCATGTCGATGGCGTCCTGCAGCACGTCGAGCGAGTACGCGTCGCCCGGTCGATCCAGTCCGATCGCCGGCTCGCAAGTAGGCGGCCTACAGCTGCAATCGGGATCCGGCCATGCAGTGGTGGGCAGTCCAGTGGGAACGAGCGGCAATGTCCCGCTGCACAACGCCGAGTCTGGCGTCAAGATTTTCAAGTTTTACGACAACGTCACGGAGCCACCGCATACCGGTGAAAACATGCGCTGGAAGTGCCGTCTGTGCGATTCGCGAATTAGGTCGTCACGACGAGCGACGTCCAATCTCATCACGCACATACAGGCGAGCAGTAAATTACCTAGGCCTACTCTGGTTTTACATGGACGATCGAGTTTTAGCTGCTAATTTCCATTAAATTCGCATGCGAACTCATCACGGGAACACGTTTGAGTTTTGACATGTGAGAAAAGTGAGCTCGCATGAGAATTTAATGGAAATTCGCAGCTGATTTTGTCCATGTGAAAACAACTAATTCATGCAACTTTTGATATGTCTCCATAATGGGCCTGCACCGTAGGCATTTAATTCTACTTAGTTAGTATTAGTTTTATTGCTTTTCTTCAAATTTTCGTTCAAATGTTTGCCAAATCTGTCGAAACTCACGAGCTTAATTAGTGCCGCATTTTTGGCCAAATTTCAGCGCAAACATCCTTGCGAGTACGCGACGTACCACAAGGAGAAGGAATCTACCCGAGTGATGTCCGGCGCCGGAGGATCGAGCGGGCGGCTGAGCACCACGCTGACGGCCATCACCAAGTACTTGTCAACCCTCAAGTACGCAGACAACGACTTCCAGCAGGTTAAACTGAACGACGCCGTCATCTACATGGTGGCCGACAACCTGCTGCCCTTCTCGTTCGTCGACAGCGGCGGCTTCCATCAGCTGATGAACGTGGCCGACGCCAAATACGTTCCGCCGTCGTCCAAGCACCTGGCGACGACCCTCTTTCCCACCAAGCGACGTCACGTCGAGGACGCTCTGCGCGAGCTTCTGCGTTCGCCCAACCAAGTGTGCGTCACGCTGGACGCATGGGCGTCTCGCGGCGGCGCTTCCAGCTCGAGTCCGGTCACGTACCTCGTCGTGGCCGCTCACTTCGTCAAGCAGGACTGGTCGTGCAAGTCCGTTCTGCTCGCCTGTCACGTGTACGACAGGCAGCAGGCGTGCTCCAGCGAGAACGTCCTGCAGCAGTACGAGGAGATGGCCGAGCTGTTCCAGCTTCGCAACAAGGTGCGTCGCTAAAATTACCCACAATGTCGCCTACACAGTAAAAGCATGCATTTGTTGAGTATTATTATGCAAAACCTCCAATAGAACCGTCTATAAAAAACCAAATTTCCAGAATAATACGACAGGGGACCATTTTAACTGTATTGTATTGTACTCGGCAACAGGTGCGTCATGTGGTCACCGACAGCGCTCTGTACGACACTCGAGTCGCTCAGGTGCTGCAGGACACCAGCACGGGCATCACGGACGACGTGAAGCGTGAGTTCGTCGACATCAACGACGACCATCAGGGAACTGGATCGGGATCGTCCAGATCTGCTTGCTTGCTGAGTAACAATTTGTCGACCATGTGGCCGGTGGAGATTCCGGAAACAGACGTTCTGAAGCAGCTGCCCGAGCGGATGAACTGCTTCGCGTGCTCGCTTCAGTCCGTGGTCAAGTATGGCTTTCACGTGTGCCGGCCCATCATGGCCATCCTGGCCAAAGTGTGCGCCATCATGGACCATTTGCGCACGACCGCTCCCGGCCTCGATCTCGTTCAGAGCGGCTTTCTGCCCGCCTCTGCTTCATCAGGTCCTTCGGCCTCGAGTTCTTCGAGTGCCAATTGGCATTCCAAGTTGAAGTTGGCCAGATGCTTCGTGCGGATTCCGGACGCCATCTTGCACGTGGCCGCCCAGCAGAATCAGAGCCAGAACAATCAGATGCAGTCTTGCCTTCTGACCACGGAGGAGCATTCTGTGCTCAGCGAGTTCCTTGAGATCATGGAGCCGTTCGAAGAGGCTGTGGACCAGATACAGGGTGAGCAATTTGCGTGGCGTTGTTTTTAGAACGAGGATTATCTGAAAAATATTGAAATTGTTCAATGGATACATTTTTTTTCATATAACCGTAGGTGAGCAAGCGGTGACCGTGTCGAACGTGATTCCGTGCATCCGTGGCCTCCGTCTGAGCCTCAAATCAATGCGGCTGAATTATTGCTGCGAGCTGGCTGAGCGGCTGTCCGAGTGCATCGAGGCCGAGCTGACGAGCTACGAGTCGTGCGACACGTTTGTGCTGGGCACAGTCGTGGACCCGCGCTTCAAGATGGACTGGTGCAGTCCCGACGAGGTAGTAAGCCTGCAGGCGATGCTGTTCGATGAGATGCGCAACGCCGTCAGCACGGACGCCTCGCTGCTCGAGTCCACGGTGGCTCCGGACCCGCCCGAGGACCTCTCGAGCGCCGTCAACGGGCCGAAGCGACCGAAGCTATTCTGCTACATGTCCGGCAGCTTCACGACGTCCTTCCGAGACACCGAGGAGTGCATCGCCCAAGAGATCACGCACTACCTGGCGTCCAAGTGCGTGCCCCACTCGTTCGACCCGCTCGGCTGGTGGAAGTGCCACGTCCTCGAGTTCCCCATCCTGGCCTCCATCGCTCGCAACATCCTGTCCGTGTGCGCGTCGGCCTCGGCGGCCGAGCAGATCCTCGACCGGCGGCTGCTCGAGGTGCCCAGGCACCACGACATCACCAACGAACAGTTCGAGTCCATGGTCTTCCTCAAGAGCAACGCGTTCGCCTAAGGTCAGTGTAGCCTAACGTGTGGCCATTCCGTCAGGAATGAGCCTGCACGCAGTGGCATCAAAAAGAATCCCGTTTTAATTATTTCGTAGTTGCGCTACACTAGCACAAACAATGTTTGAAGAACACTAGAACTGCACCACCACCTTAGATCCATTTTTGGCGAGTTTTTGGGCGTCTTCAGTCATCCAGTGTGGGTTGCACTGGTGTAGGAATGGCAAATCTAAAAGTGACGTTGCACAACGAAACCAAAGCTGCAACTCTGGCTCAATCGATGATGAAATGTACCGGTGCTTAATACATTGTAGTTCCTGCCCTGGTGCAGACTAGCATCGTAGCTTGGATCAACCAATGATTCATTTAGATATTCAATTTTGAAAGATCGATTTTCTTTGAAGCTATCAGTGATTGCCTGCGGTTTGGGGGAGATGTTTGTGGTATCCTTTGCATGCAAACGCGCTGAAGCGAACGCTTTAGCTTCTGGTCATGCATAACTTACATTATCTAAATCATTTTAACTTTTGCATAACTTAAATTGATCAAATAAATAAAACAATTTGATGAACGATTTTATAATTAACGAAAATCACAAATTGGCTAAAATAAACAATTTAAAAAAATTGTATAAGTAGGCTGGTAGCATGTAATACCGGTACTAATGTAACGTTTGGACGTTACACTAATAATGTCCGAGCGGGAGTATATGTAGGTGCTCGTGGTATCAAATATAGCGAACACGCTAATTACTAAGGCCCAAATGAGTGAAAAAGGTGCAAACAAATTAGTGTCAATAAACTCAGAATTTTGCTAGGAGCAATTATAGGCCCAAGGCGCTCAAATCTCATGCACCCGAATAAGGTGCTGCCCCTTTTTATCCTGCCTCTGCTAATTAGATTCCCCTTAACTGTGACATCCATTTGAAAGTGCAGCCGCCAGATGGCGCCGAAATCCGTGAAGTGCGCTTGCCTTGGTGATCAATGATGGACGACGACGACGATGATGATCGTGCATCAGCAATGAGCTTGACCGTTGAGTTGAGATGAGTGAACTCGGCTAGGCAAGCGCCTCCATTTAGGAGAGGACAACTCGAACAAGCTTCAGGAATTTCGTCTTCTTGTCGTCATCGTCCATGCACCGTCGGTGCGCACCTGCAATGTCAAAAACTGGTCTCACGCTTCAGCCCCATAGGCCTCTTTAATGATGCATGTATTATGCCGCCGCCAATAACTCGTGCGAGCACCCTGTCCCCATGTACGTGGCCAATGAGGCTGAGCAGAGCGGGCATGGCCACCCTTTCATGTTCAGGGGCCACCCACCATTCACACGCTGGAATTCAGCGATTCTGACTTTTACGGGCGAATTACAATGTGATAACAAAAAAACTGCTAATTGATTTACTTTTTCCGCTTAGTAAGTTTTATCGTTTTTATTTTAGCCTTTTTTAAAACGGCTTTGAGCATTTTTTTGTTATATTCAGCCATTTTTCATGAGCATTAATTTTCAATTTCTTGCGAGGCATTGCAGCCCGCGGGCCATATGTTGCGCATGCCTGGGTTTTAGAGTTAGGTGAGGTGAGGGGAAGCGACTAAAAAAGCGCACTGTTTTACTCAGCCAAAAAATGTGAGCACGCAGTTTGCATACAAATCATTTCATTAACAAACATAAGACTTATCTCTAAAATAAGAAATAAAGAAAGAAAAAAAGCCGCCATTTTTTCCTTCTTTTTTGTTTAAAACGACTTACTGGACTCTTAATGGGGAAAGGTCAGTTTGACAAAAAAAACTAAAGTAAAAAAATAGCCGTTCAGGCTTATTATGCCCACACACGTACCATGTAATATTTTTAGACTTGACATTTTCGCCGCTCTGAGCGCTGTCAACTCACTACCACCATTTCCCTTCAATGTGGCTAACGGATTTCGATCATTTCCGGTGTACATAGCGCGCCAATACGCACCGTGCACTTGTTTGGCTAAACGCGTGGCGCGCCTCTGGTGGCCATATTCGCAAAAGTGCAGCACGTACATGTACATTGACAATGAAGCGCGTGCTCGCTTCGCTCGCTCGGCCAGTCAGGTAGTAAATTTCAAATAAATGTCAAAAGAAACGCTAACCACAGAGCTCTTAATTTCATGAAAATCGCTAGTTAGATGGCGCTCATGTTTGTTGTTTTGGACAGTGGCTTCTCAGTGTATAAATCTTTTATCAATAGTCATGATAAATAGTTAATGATGACAAACAGTCACTACCATACTCAAGTGTTTATTCCCTTAGGCCCAGGAAGAGGGCGGAGCTTATTAATTAAAATGCGGACAGCATTCCAATTTAAATGACGTCATCATTACTAGGCCTAACCGTGCATTAAAAAGCTGATAAAATAGTTGAGGGCTAGTGTTTGTAAAATAAATATCCGCAAACTTAAATATCTAATGGAGGATTACGCTTTGTAATTTCAAATAATTTGATCATCGACTGAAATTAGTTATTCACAGGGTGGGCCTAACTGTGTGCATCTCCATTAGGGTTATCGATCTGTTCAGAGCCGATTAAAAAATTAATCCACCAAATGTCCAAATCAAATCGCACTTAATGCACTTATTGCTTAATTTTGCTCACGAGGAGCTTTGTGTGGCAGCCATGTTTTTTTCTTTCCTTTCAGGCAAAATTTTGTTTCGACTTCCAGTCTTGACTGAAATTTTTTAAGTATTTTATTGATTTTTTTTTAAACTCGCTTTGGCCGCAGCTTGAAACAGAAAATCAATCAGGTCTGGCTCGCGTCAGCGCGTGTCCAGTTGGCTTTCATCAGTCCGTTTCTATGGATGCTGACCAATGAGCATCGTGACCCGGACCCACAATCTCCTCTCTCCGTCTGTTAAATTTTGTCAATTTGAAAAAAAAAACACTTTTTTTTGCAGCCAATTCCTTAGCATCTTAGCTAACTGCTAGGCTAGTTGCGATTAATACTGACAATGTCCGAGCACGTGATCCTATGGGTCAAATCGTTCTACCTTGGCATAAATGGCCAAGACCTAAATATGCCTAACCCCTAAATTGAATTATCTAAAAACGTAAAGAAACCTATAATGCCTAAACTGTTACTAGTGTAACGCGTCAAATAAAATCAAGATCCGCTTTGGCGCATCTTTGCTTAACGCATGCATGTTTTAGCTTTCCTGTAAACGCGCTCCATTAGTGCCGAAAACTAGCTTTGAAACGCGATTGTAAAGCAGTTGATTGATGGCGCAATCCTGCGTTGAGCAGAGGTCCGAGGTGTGACTTCCGGTCTTCCTTCTCAGCAGAGATCACCTGAGGCCAGCCATCGAGCCGAAGCCCCTTTATGCAATCTCGTCAAATCATTAAGGATTTTTGGTTAAATGTAACTAGCTCTATCACCCTTCATGCATGCGCAGCTAGGCATCAACGCTGGTCTGTCTGTCCGTCGAGCGAATACATCAAATTGTTAACGGCCAGCCTAGCAGGGTGGCAATTTAGTTAGCCCACTCATTTGCCCCTTCAGCCCATGAGAAGGACTGAAGTGAGTAGAGATAAGACAACCTGCACGTAAATTAGCATTTCAAATTAAAGCGTCACATCCATGTTGAACTGTTGATATACGGGCGCAATTTGCCCACCGATAAAAAGATGTCCTCGGGGCCCTTCTCACCACCGTACTTTAATTCTTGATCCACCTTGTTGCCCGGAGGCCATTGAATATTTATCAGGCCTCAATGGCTATCATGTCACATGGCTTAATCGCAGCCAAGTGCCACACACCCTGTATAGCGCAGTTTTTAAGGGTCGCAAACTTTTTGCTTTTATTCGTGTACTCACAAAGTATAAATCCTCTTCATCTTTTCATAATACCTGCGAAAGCATTTCTTTTCCAGCTCCATTACCTTTTGTTTTATCCACGGTCCTACATACAGGTCTGGAAACTCCCTGGATTTTCTGATGACCTTAGCTAACACGTTTTCAGCGGCCACTCGATGTCGCTGCGATCGCGGGGTCACATATCGAGCACCGTGGTATCGATACGTCACCCGGGT
>JAQIYI010000648.1:0-16769 GCA_034700265.1 Polyzonium germanicum | reverse complement strand
TCCTATCGCAACCGTGGGATTCTAAAATACACTAATAATAATAATAATCTTCTTCTTCTTTTAAAATACTAGCGTTTACTCTCGCAGATACTGAAACCCAATATAAATCTGCTGCCATTTTGTCTTCGCTGACGTCAAAAAAGTCACGTGATCCGAGTTATGTTGACTTCAACCGCCACAAGGCTAGTGAATAGCTCGTGCGGTGTCTATTTATATTCTATAGTCTCTGGCAATAACAGGCATGATGTCTGGTATGTGCGGTCAAACCAATAGATCGATGCACCATAATGCACGTGTCATAGGTTACGAACGACCCAAGTTCCGACCGCCAATGGCGCCATCTAGTGTTATTTTAAATGTGTTATCCGGACTTGTAATTTATGGCCTGTTAACACTGAAATTTAACAAATTTTAAATTAGAACCTACACGTGGAGCACATTTTTTTGTCATCTTTGTTTCAAGTATCCTCGAAGGCGCAATTAGAATGGATTAATAGGGCTCGTAGTTTTAAACAATAATTTATATGCACGCGTTATTTTATTTATATTTTAAAAGCTGTTTCTTTTCTCAAATCAAATTTATATTCAAATAAAAAGAATATATTTTACAAACTGAATAAATGAATCACCTTCTACTAAATCGTGTTTTTTTTCTCACTTTATTTCTCTCCATTTTAGGATGAATGTCGAACCGGAAGTAGCAAATGGATCCTTGCTTTCATTGCATGCAATGCCTGAAAAAAATAAACAAAAATATTAAAAAACGAGAGAAATAGCCTATCAAGCCAAATCAAGGTATATAAAATGTTTCAAATTAAATATTTTCAAAAAAATATTTTCGACTTGTTGCTGACTTGTTTGTTTATTCGATTTTTTATTATTCAATTTAAAACACAACAAATAACTTAAGGTCAGGTAATATTACAAGTGATAAATGTAGAGTTGGTAATTAGTTTATAACGAAAAAATAAAAAAAACAAAACAAAAAAATGAAAATGAAAAAAAAGTCCCATTATTGAACACCACCAGAGAATTATAACAAGAGACTAGGACATCATATTTACCAAAATTACAACAAGGAAGTGGCTGGAGTTAAACTCGTTTAAGTGTTCGTCAGAATTTCTTGAAAACACACACATACACTGTACATACACACAGAAATTGCGAGTCTATAGAAGACTTTTTAAAAATTAATGTTTCAACTTTTAAGTTAATCAAACTGGACGTCAGATTGCAAAATACTGGACAAATTTAAGCTCACTTAAGAGGACCATACAGAAAGAACCAGGTAAACCCCTAAAGAATTTTTTGAAGCTGTATTTCACAAAATGAAGACAATTTGAGCATCAATTTTTTCTTCTTACTTTCTCAAATTAATAAAACTGAAAATAAAATTAATGTGGAAAAATGCATTCGCAGGTCATTACAAACGTTTTTTTTTTTTCGCTAAAACCCTGTATGGGAGATGCTGAAATTGAGAACTGTAAAATTAAAATTAGTCAACCGCATCTTCATTCTACAATGTAGATTGTAGAAGATAGTGAGGTAACATCCTTGATTTGAGAAAATTGGATGCGTTAATTAATTAGGCCTATGAAATTGTTTGAAGAAAAAAGCCAAGTGTTGAATATTTACATTTTATGTTTTCAAACCCTGTTTCATAAAAAGAAAAGAAAATTAAAAATAAAAAAGAACACAAATAAAAGGCTACGTTTCTTTGTTATTATTTCAAATCGACCTCAAACGGAATAAAACAGACTAAAATAAAATAATGAAAAATCCGCAAATTTCATTTTCTAATTAAAACAAGAACAAATAAAACAAAAAGAAAGAAATTAAAAAAGAAAACATCAATAATTGCAACCTGAGAACTAAAAGTCTTGAGGTTAGCATCAAACACTTGTCGATTTAAGAGTCAGACTTACGTCAACTAGCCTGTGGTTTTGTTTCGACTTGGGAATTTGTTTTAAATTGAACCAAATGATGTTGTTTTAACAGAATCATATGAGGTAGGGTCAATTGCTCTTTTTTATTATTATTTATTTTAATGTGCATGAAATGAAAGTGCTTGAAATGTAACCTTATTGGTGAGCACTGAAACGAACAATCGAACATGCCTGTTACTGCAGGATCGCTGCATCATCACCAACAGACCTAACTAATGAAATTGTCTTCAGGCGATTAAATTGATCGATCCCAAACGTGAAAATGTATAAATGAAAGTATCTAACAATTGATCAAATCTGCAAAAAAAATGCACAATATTTGCCAAATCAAATAATAATAGTGTGATGCGGTTGCAAACATGATGGGCACAGCATCTTCGCCCCTAACAGCGCTCAATGTTAAATCACGACTGCAGTGGCCATTAATGGCGGCTAGCAAACGTCACAAATTTCCGGGCTACATGGTGTATTGACGTTCAACAATGGCAGGCTGCCATTATTGAACGTCTGCCATTGGCAGCCATTATCTTCGACCAAAAAAAAAAATACCTTGATAAAATCTTGAGGAATCTACATGTACAAATTTTACAAATCTGCACACAGGTCACAGTGTAGATTTAGTGTAGACATTTTATTGGAGCTAGCAGACGATTTTTCGACTGGACCTTCAGTGTTGCAAGATAGCGACCAATTCACAATGAACTAATATTTGAAAAATCAAATCATCAAATTTGTCTTTACCTGGGACCGCTGAAAGTTCAGCTAGTCCAATCGTCTACTAGCCAAAATGAAACGTCACAATTTCCTGACGTTTAATTCACCTTTTTCCCCAAGGAAGCAGCGTGCCATTATGCTGACGTCCCATCGCGACACGTTGCATATATAGTCGCTATACTATGGCGACATTATAAAAATGGCGGTTGATACGTAAACCACGCCCTCAGGAAAAAGGTGGACTTCAACAAGATGTCAAGTGCTGCCACCTAACAATCAAACTATTAGGCCCAGTGCTGTATTGTACAAAGAAATCAGTAACATAAAATGTGTCAGAAATATACACAGGAAACATATCGTACATCCATATGATACAGTACTTACAGATTTTTTTCATTTTTCAGGAAACTTTTACATTTACATTCAATTATTAATAAGATAATAATCCATTAATTGTTATTGGAGGGCGGAGGATGGAAGGAGATTGGATAAAGAGAGTAAAAAAGGTGATGTTCTTGTAAAAAAAATGACCGACCAATGAAATTAAATGAAAATCATTCTCCCATAGACCCAGTATTAGTTAAATACGTATTAACCATGTTTTTTTTGTTGCTTCAGATGTTCTACATAGCAATGCAAGAATTAGTTTCACAAAGACAGACAAATTGAAGATAAAGCTGGGAATTGGCGAATAGAAGGGAAGAGCGCGACGGCTTCCTTACCGGTACTCTTTAAAACAAAATGGTCGTCATTTCCGCAATAAGACATTTTACGTATATCAATCAGGGGGCTCATCATATCCGTTTTTTTTGCTGCTTTTATCACTCATCAAATACCGTCGAAAGTTGTTTTAACGATCAAATTAAACTTGCTCAACGTACTTGTTTCTATTTACACAATTTTAAAAATCTGATAATAATAAAAAAATCCCAAGTAGGCCTATCGTCAATTTGTAAAAACGTATTTATACGCCTTATTCGGTTTTCATACATTATATAAGTTCATAACCAAACGAACTCTTTGTCGCATCGCGAACGAAGCGTTTTGAGCCAAAATTAGTAAAACGAAAAACAAAATGGCCTCCGCCTTGTCCTCTCCAACTCGTTCTTTCAGAAAACTAAGCAGGTGGTCTAATTAAACAACACTATTTGCTTATCATCAGCTCATTAAAACTACAATATAGATCAGGTAAAGCCAATTCCACCACAGCGTTATTAAATGCAAGTAGGCCTAACAATAAACAGCAATCACCAGCGATAATGAATCCAAAAATGCGAGATCAAATTATGCAAATATAATTAGGCCTAATTGAATATATAGGCTACATACAAAATTGAAATGTTTTTTTTACCGAAGTTTACGACGTCGAATACTTTCATTGATTTATCATTTGAGATAGTGCAGAAAAACGTGCCATCAGAATTCGCTGATACTCCCTGAATATTTCCTGCATGTATAAATTACCATAACGTCATTGAAAATATCTCAGAAAATATTATATGGTTTGATGAGTTTACAATTTATAATGAATCGATCCACTAACCCAAATGACTTCGGAAGTGCTTCACGAACTCGATTCCTTCTTCTATTTTCTTCCAGAATTTTACGTGCCCGTCGCAGCTGGCCGTTATAATAAAATCTGTCCTAATGTACGTAAGTATGGTTAGATGTTACTAAAAATAAATGTGTATTTATTTTCGTTTTTCTTGTTATGTTTTTCGTTTACTTTGTGACAACCACGTGCGTAATGACATCCTTGTGCATGTAGCTTTTCTCGTAGACTTCTGAGCAAGGAAGATTGTCCAAGAACGTCTGTTCAAATGGCAATACTGCAAATAATTATAATCAATTTAGATTTATTATTTTTAAATTATAAAATATCAACAGGCAAGCCAAAAAATGGATAAAAAATGCACTTCCGGTGGCAGTCTAGTGTGCAGGGTAGTGCAGCTAGGCATTTTAGTTCAAAGGCGTTAAAAAAAACAATTACAAAAGATTGGTTCTTGATCTACCTTTTCTTTTCTTCGTTTTTATAGCTTCCGAGGGCATCGGGCCCACCCATTCCTCTTCGGAAGCGTCTTTTTCGTCGTCTTCCAACGAGCGTTTCGCGTCCACGGAGGACGCCATCTTTGTTTACGAATATCGATGTACAGATTGCACACCGATTAGAATCATCATCGATGGAGATCGTTTCCAAATGTAACATGCGGAGCAGCAAGAGTCACGTTGGCTGCTCTGATATTAATCTTACTCCGTCGGCTCCGAGTATTTCGATCCGTTTATTGGCGCGTTTTTCGCGATTGACGGATTGAGGTTTTTGCAAGTTTTTGATGATTTTGTTAATTTGTTACTTTAATTTTGAAAATAATTCCTGGGAGGAAACGAAAATGGTAATTCAACCTTCTCTTTATTTATGATCATTTAGTTAAATTTATTAAGTTCATTTTTAGCGGTTCCGGTTCCAGTTTTGGCTTGGTCGGCCACTGGTCCCGCTTTGAGTTTAATTTTCATTTCTTTAATATCTGCCCGCACTGCCTTGCCCTTGCTACGTTCATTTGACGTAGGCCTGCGACTATCTGTTAAGAATTACCGACTTTGGATTAGGTCTAGTTTTTAATTGTCATTTAATACTACATGTATTTAAAGGATTCATGTTTAATTTTAATTTGCAGTAGGCCTACATGTAGAGCTAATTTATTTAGTTAAATCTGCAAAAAAAAAAATACGCCTAGAGCATCCTAACGCATAATTTGTGTTAACAGAGAAGAAGCCTCGCACCGAGTCAGGTGGTCAAACGCAAACACTCGCCTAATGGCACATCGGACGACTCAGATTGGACGCCAAATATCACAAAAAACAATCAAAGAGTAAGATTTGAGCATCAATCTACGTTATGTACCTCATTAATGACTTCTAGCTCTTAATTGATTAACTGTTTTTCAGGTTTCAAAAAGGGGCAAAAAAAACGTCGAATTTGCCATCGAGCCATCACCATTTAGGAAACCTCTTCAACCGATCAGCAATCAGGACATCAACGATGCATCTGCGCATGTATTATACAAAATTATTGACTAAATCGGATGCCTGATAGGGCCTATGCTTTTCCCCGCAACCAAGTATCGCAAAAACAACTACAGTGTGATTGGCTTCAATGACATTTGGGTTTCAAAAGTAGACCTGAATGTTTAATACAAATTTTATTTAACCAAAACTTTCAGGAAGCTTTAATCAAGGAGATTCTAAGTAGGCCGTTTAAAATTCCAATCCTCAATTACCAAGGTTTGTTTCTGTGTGTGTGTGTGTGTGTGCTTGTTTTTGGATGCATTTTTGTAAACTATTATTCGCAATTTCGCAGGAAGTACATTTGCATCTAGAGCTCTCGGCGTTCGAAGGCAGGGTGCCAGAAAAGCTCTACACGATCCCTGTGAAGATGGAGCTCTGGTTTTGTACGAGCCACCTACGTTAAGTGCACACGACCTGCTGAAGGTGGACGCGTAAGTAAAATCCGAAATGTACACTGTACCTAAAAATAAGATTGAAGGTTTATTAATCTTCGTATTTATTAGCAACAAGATACCGGTTCACGTAGTCGTTGATCCATTGCTGACGAAGGTGTTACGTCCACATCAAAGAGAGGGCGTCAAATTCATGTACGATTGCGTCACGGGGAAGCAAATCGAAAACGGCTATGGTTGCATCATGGCCGACGAAATGGTAATCTTAACGAGTTTTAGCAACAATGAATCAAAGCTAACACGGCCTGATTTTTATTTTTATCAATTTAGGGTCTCGGAAAAACTCTTCAGTGCATAACATTAATGTGGACTTTGTTGGTAAGATTTTCCTCAGTATCTAATTTATCTTATTTAAGTCTCATTTGCTTTGTTCAAAATGGTCTTCATTTTTAGAGGCAAAGTCCTGATTGCAAACCAACATTTGACAAGGCAATCATCGTCGCACCAAGTAGTTTGGTTAAGGTAAATTATTTAGAATTCCTGCAAGTAAGTTGCTATATACAATTGAGTATTAAAAAGCTGATTATTTTTGTTGCTGTTGCAAGAATTGGTACAACGAGATGAACAAATGGCTGGCCGGCAAAATCAACGCACTCGCCATCGACACTGGAACGAAAAGTGAAATCGATCGCAATCTACGTTGGTTCCATTTTTTTTTCCCTCTAGCAGGAGTTTCTAAAGAAAAATATCTATAGATTTAGTTCTTGAACCTATATTTATTGTAGTCATTGGAGGCATGGGTACGAACCAATGACCTGATTCCTGATCAGATGCTTTACCCATCCGACCAATGATTACTTTATTTGTCTCCGAGAAGCGACAATTTTTTTTATTTAAATGTTTTTCAGAGGGTTTTATGCGTCCTGTTGGCCGAAGACCAGCCAATCCAGTTTTGATAATCTCTTACGAAACATTTCGCCTGCACGCCTCCGTCTTACATCAAGGCGAAGTGGGTCTAGTCATTTGCGATGAGGTAACTTTCGTTGCCTAAATCAAGCTGTCAAATGTGGATACGTGCACACGTTATCGTGATTTCTCGTTACTCACCAGGGTCATCGTTTGAAAAACTCAGAAAATCAGACTTACCAGGCGCTGAACGCTTTGAAAGCCAAACGTCGGATCCTCATTTCTGGAACTCCGATTCAGAACGATCTTTTGGAGTACTTCAGCCTAGTTCATTTTGTCAACGAAGGAATCTTAGGTCTGTATTAATTGTACTTTATATTTTTATTATCATGTGAAAAAATGGTTTAAAAACCTATTTTTTTGTGTGATCTAAAGGAACCGCTCAGGAATTCAGGCGGAAATTCGAGACGCCTATATTGCGGGGTCGCGATGCAGACGCCACCGATAAGGATCAGAAAATCGGGAAAGAGAAGTTGGAAGAGCTCATCAATTTGGTTAATCGATGCATCATCCGCAGGACAGCGTCAATTTTATCCAAATACCTACCAGTTAAAGGTTAGAAATTGATTGACCAAATCTGGGTTAATTCTTTTTTATTTAATTTTCGTTAACCACCCCGACCAAATTTTTTATATATTTTGCTATAGTCGAACAAGTGATCTGTTGTCGGTTGGCACCTCTGCAGTTCGACATCTACAAACGTTTCATCAATTCAGATGCTGCCAAACGCAGGCTGTCTGGCAGCACCGGCACATCTTCCAAATCCACGGCGTCTACCTTGTCTTACATCACGAGTCTCAAGAAGCTTTGCAACCGTAGATTTATTTATTATTATAACAAAAACATCTATGCATTTAAAAGTTGTTTTCTAATTTAATCTTGAATTCTAGATCCTGATTTGATCTACGACAAATGTCTGGAGGGAGTGGATGGCTTTGAGAACCTCATCAATCTTTTTCCAAACAAATACGATACGAGGCTTCTTAGGCCTGAACTGTCAGGTAATTTAATTTCATCAAAAAATAACAGCTGCAAAAGAGTCTTTGTTTTGTTTAAAATAATAATTTGGTCAACAATTACCATTATTGTCCAAAATTATTGAACAAAAAAATGTTTCTTCGTCATCTAGGTAAGATGAAGATCTTAGACTGCATTTTGGCGATCACAAAAACGGCTTCCAATGACAAGGTTGTCCTCGTATCGAACTACACTCAGACTCTGGATCTTTTTGAAAAACTGTGCAGGATGAGGGGGTATACAATGAACAACCGGAAGCTTGTTTTTTTTTCAAAATTCCAAATAAGATTTTTTATGTTTTATTTTTAAATCGTTCTTTGTAGGTATTTGTACGTGCGATTAGATGGCTCAATGTCCATAAAGAAACGAGCAAGCGTTGTCGATAAATTCAACAATCCCAGCGTGCGTGCACTTCTGGTCTTTTATTTACTTTTAAATGATATTTTTTTAATTTGTTCAATTTGAGACGTTCATTCGTGGTCCGCAATTTCCAGAGTCCCGAGTACGTGTTTATGTTGAGCAGTAAAGCCGGTGGTTGTGGACTAAATCTGATCGGTGCTAATCGGTTGGTCATGTTCGATCCGGACTGGAATCCAGCCAACGATGACCAAGCGATGGCCCGCGTCTGGCGTGACGGTCAGCGGAAGCAGTGCTTCATCTACCGTTTACTCGCAGTGAGTGCATTAAATAATTGATGTAAAATATATCAGGTGTGATATAAGTTAATTGTTGAATGAACATTTTTGTTAATTTAAACTAACAAATTCAAGACTGGAACGATTGAGGAGAAGATTTTTCAGCGTCAGGCGCACAAGAAAGCTCTGAGCAGCTGCGTCGTCGACAACGGAGATGACGTTCAGCGACACTTCAGTTTGGCAGAACTGCGCGAATTGTTCAAGCTGGAGGAGAACACAAACAGCGATACTCATGACAAGTATGCATATTTATATTTTGTTAAAAGATGTCTGGCCTACTTGTCATTAAATGCATATACAGTAACTATGTCACTTTAACGTGATTGCAAGTAAGTGATTGGACAGTAGTTTTAACTGTAGTTTAATAGTACTGGTAAGTTAGGATTGTTCTTAATTTGTTTTAATCCTTGTATTTTTCTATTTGACAAAAAGGTTCAAGTGCAAGCGATGCGTAAACGGAATACAGACGAAACTGCCTGCAGAAGACGCTACGTGCAGCAGTGACTTGTCGGACTGGTTGCACTGTTCCGACAAGAAGGGTTTGGTGGACACGGTGCTCAAGGGATGTGTCGACGCCGGAGTCTCGTTCGTGTTTCATCAAAAATCGCACGAACAGAAGATAATTCCGTAGAACAGTTCGATTCATTCACCCCGTATTTTTTCCTCCAAATAAAATCTACTTATGGCGCGTTCACAGTAAATGGTGAAACTTGAATTTGTCCAGCTAAGACTTGCCAAGACGTATCTTAGCTCGGCCGCTTTTATTTTAAGCGTTCGCACGTAAAATCTAAGATGTACCCTCAATAATGTAAGGCATTTCAATACGTCGCATGTTTTTGGCTTCAGGTTCTACGATTGTATAGTTTTAGCTTTTACTGAGAACGCGCCTTTGTTGATGCAAATAAGCTTACAGGGAAATATGTACAAATGTGTACATCATACGGTCATGCGTGTATATATTTCGCACGTAGGCCTATTTCCGTCATTGCTCAAAGTAAACTTCGATTTTTTTTTATAAAAATGTTTGGTGATTTATTGTACATTTCTCCGTATAAATATCCACTCATTGCAATGTTTATAATTTTGGAAAATTTGTTTCGTTTTATTCACTGAGTGATCATCAATAGACATCTATAGATAAGCTGCTTGTAAAAATCAACGGACCGCTAAACAATTATGTCTCGGTTGTAAATTATTCGGCTAGACGCCAAGCATATGTTGAGATTACGTCATTATTTAGCGTTCCGTTCATTTTTGCGTGTAGCTCATCCTGTCTAGTATGTGTAATCAGACGCACATTTAAGATTTAAAGTTAGAAACCACGGTACTTTTGAAAGACGCGCGCATACATCATTATTTTAGCTAGCATCGATACGAAATCGATTGCTAATTGACGATGATGGATCGATGTGCGATTCCTTTGTATCGATGTAACGATTTTTTGTGAACGACTGCGCATGCGTCCACTTTATTTGTCTTTTTTTAAAACCGCGCGCAATTCAATGTGATGTCGGCGCGCGCCAAGTGTCTTATTTCCGATGAATAGAAATTAAGATGACGGAATCGACGGTATCGAAAGCGGCTTCGAGGACGTCGAGTTCGGACGTTTCGTTGTCGCCCCCGCAGGCGGCGGCGACGCAGTGCCAGCAGCAGCAGGAGCGGCTGCCAACGTCGCATCTCAGCTGCAACGTCGAGACATTTGAAAAATGGCGAAAACGAGTCCAGAAACTGGAAAACTACCACTGTCGGTCCTCGACGGACAGCGACAGTAGCGTGAGTAGGCCTACATGTAATGAGTTTGCAATCAATGCATGATCAATCACCCATTAGGCCGACGTTACGCATAACAGAAATTAGGGTTGAAAATATATGATTTATTAGGCCTATTTGAAACATGTCTCAATTAGGCCTGTCTGAACTCAAGCCGGTTTCACATGGGCGAATTTGTCAGCGAATTCGACCGCGAATTCACCCTGACCACAAAATCTGGACCAATTGTGGTGCGAGAAAAGTAGTTATACAGGAATAATTCGCTCATGTGAAACTAAGCCCACCTTTAAGTACCTGGTAGGTAGGCATACGCCATGAGTATTGAGTACGGTAGGCCTAAGTTATCCCTATTGACATTACGGAAATTTGATAGCGCATCATACAAAATTGAAAGCTCTGCACCCAAAGCCGCAGGATTTATTTAGGGGGAGGTTGAACAATTGGTCCATATAAAATTGAACCATAAAAAATTGACGCCTCTCTCTTCCCATACCGGTAATTTCATAAATAGCCCCCCAACTTTTAAAACGGACAACCGACTAAATCGCACTCTTATTTCTTGAATTGTTCACCGACTTGGGCTTGATTATTAAGAATTTTAATTGCAGGACCCAAAAACACCGAGCGATCAGGAAACACATAATATTGGATTTCCAGTAGGTACAACTCAGTCGACATTCGATCAGCGCGTTCCTCTTCCAAAGTCGGCGGCCGAAGACTCCAGCTTCCGCCAGCAAGTCGGTCTTTCTTCAGGCACGGTCATCTTTCGAGACGTCCACAAGAATGACTTTGACGTAACCCAGTCTTAATTAATTCCATGTCAACGTCTTTATTATTATTAAATCTTGTGATATTCCATATACATATGCATAACTGTTACAATTTGCTGACAGGGTCAACCTTATCTTTGCGTCTCGGCCAACTCGAACATGGCCGACGTTGTTTCCGTGCTGGAGCACGAATGGACGATGCCGATTCCGACGATCGTTCTCGAGGTTCTCAGCGGTGTCAAAGATCAAATCTCCTTCTCCAGCGAACGGCAATGGGAAAACATGAAGCAGGGTTTCGCTCTGGTTACTCGTCACTTAAATAACTAAATTCGATCGATAGGGCACACTCAAAAGTAGGCCTACAGGCCCAATTAATATTTTTTTATTGATTATGTTCGTGTATGTATAGGCAGCCAACAAGACGAATATGTGGATTTTGACGCACGGTTTGAACTCTGGAGTGGGCAAAGCCATCGGTGAAGTGATTCGCAACGAAAAGCAGAGAAGGCAAACAATGACTTGCAGTCGACATCCGAAACAAGGAGCCAACAAACCAAAACTGACTCTCATGGGTATCGTTTCCGAACAAAACCTTCGTTACGCTGATCTTCTCGATGGCAAGGTGAATAAAATCTTCAAACGGGATTGAATAAATTAATTGGGGGGGGGGGGACTATATGAATAAAATCTTTTCAAACTGTTTGACACATCTTCAAACTGTGTGGAGAGTGTTCAAATTGTGTTTGAAAAATCTTCAAATTGTTTTAAAATTTTTCAAATTGTTTTCAAATTCTTCAGATTGTTTTAAAATTCTTCAAATTGTTTGAAAAATCTTCAAATTGTTTTAAAAATCTTCAAATTGTTTGAAAAACCATCAAACTGATTGAATTTTATTTGTTTTGAATTCACTAATTTGGTCTTATAGGCTTTAGTCACTGAGCTATCTAGCGAGGGAAATTCTCCCAAGGAAAAGAAATACGAGTTGAATCCGCATCACAGTCATTTCGTTATGGTCAAAGATGGAACCCAAGAAGAGAGAGGAGTGCTCCCGTTTCTAATCAATTTTGGAAACTATCTCAAAAATCCACCTCAAGAGAAATCAGGAAATTCAGTTTCAAGTGAGGCAATTACGATTCCATTTTTAATTTTTAGGATCATTCTGAATTTTGGAAACCAACATGGTAAAAAAATCCCAATTGCATGCTTCCATAATTCAGCGACATATCACTACACTGACTAGATGCCGAGTGCGCTTCCAACCCTCCGCTCCATTCTGCGAATTTTTATTCCACTTTCGATTCAGAGACGAGTCACAAAATGTCGCACTTGGCCGACACCAAAGTGCCGATGATCGCGTTAGTCATCGGAGGAGGGTTCAGCACGACTGTGATGGTCCACGAGCATCTGAAAAATCAAATTCCAGTTGTGGTCGTGAAGGGCAGCGGTGGAGCAGCAGATCTCCTAGCGTTTGCCTACGAAGAAATCAAAGGGAAGTAGGTAGCACCCACGTTGATTCTGACGGCATTGAATTTTAAGATGTTCGGCCTACATGTTCAAGTCTTTTTTTTCAGCTCGCGAGGAGCTTGGGATCCGGATTACGTGGCGAACTTCATCATGTCCGAAGTGTCCAAGAAGATCTCCATCTCTTTCGAAAAGTATCGAGAGAACAACGTTGCCAGGAACAAATTTCGAGACAAAATCCTCGAGTGCATCCATCAGTCTCATCGCGGCGATCGTCGATTCTTCAACGTCATCGACATTCACAACTCGAAAACTGATCTGCGTCTGCTCAATGAACATCTTTTGCAGGCTGTCTTCAATGGTGAGAGTGACTACTTTAAAGTTAAATTAAAGCAGAATTAATTGAAAGTGTTTTTTTTTCTGTTTGCTTGTCAGCCGAACACAGACATGGGTCCGACACGCGGTGGAAATATTACATCCAGAAGGACGTACTTTTGGCGCTCGACTGGAACTGCCCTCACATTGCTCATTCCGGTGTGTTTAGAGGCGACTCCATGGGCAAGTACAAGATCGAACCGGCCATCTTTGAGCACGCGTTGATCCGCGAGGATCGCGAGGCCTTTGTGGAATTATTCCTCGATCAGGGATTCCAACTTTATCCTTATCTGACCGGTCGACGTTTCAATCGACTCTGCGAGAGAGCTGACAACGCTGACTTCTTCCATTCCGTCATCCTGGAAAATGCTCTGGGATACTTGGTGAGCCATTACTTAGTTAGTTTGAGTTTTAGTTGGGCCTATTTGTTTTATTTCATTTGAATTTTATTTTATTGTATTCGAATATTTGCATTATTTTTCTCCAAAAGGTGGCCAGGCTGGATGAGCAGACTTTCATCGGCGATCTCAATTGGCTCATCTACAAGATGACCAAAGTCAAGGACTTCGTGAGTCTCCTGGAACCATATTCTCGCGCGTTCTGTGGCGATCATGTGGCAGTGCCTTCGTACTCGGACGAGCGGTCGCACGTGCAAGAGCGCCGCGCCATCAACGCGCTCATCGTTTGGGCGGTGCTCATGAACAGACCTCGACTGGCGAAGATCCTGTGGAAGCGATCTGACTACCCGATTCACGTAGCTCTGCTCGTCGGAATGCTCTACGACGGACTACAGAGCTACGTTTCCGAGAAGCACATCATCAAGAAACTCAACGGCCTCAGTCTGTCAGTTTCAGTATAAACTTAGTATGAAGTGTGTTTTCTCAGGTTTTTCCTTTTGGCTTTTAAACTGTTAATTGCTTTTTTGGAAAACAATAATAATGAACGCAGAGCACAAAACAATCTTCGTTTTGAGCAAAAAGTCCATGTTTCAAAAAATCCAATTTTCACAAACTAGATCGATGCACTTAAAAAAACCTTCTCGCTCGCTTTGCTCGCACGGGCAGTAAATTTCAACAATGATTTCCAAGCTTAAAATTGTTTGTTTATTTGTGTTCGCAGAGATTTCGGCCAGATGGCAGTGGGCGTGCTGAACGCGAGCTTCGAGACGGGAAACTGTCGTGCCTATGACGTGCTCAGCGAGGAAGTGTCCGACTTCGACTACAAGACGGCCGTGGAAATGGCCGCGGTCGCCAAGAGCCGCCAGTTCATCGCGCATTCGTGCTGCCAGAAGTGGTTGACGTCCATGTTCCACGGGGACGTTCGAATCTGCGACGTCAAGTGGGGCTTCTGCTCGATTCCCGTCTGGGTGAAACTCGTCTTGTCGGCTTTTTTGCTCTTTCCGGTCAACATTTGGGTTCGCTTTCGACCACGATACACGGCGCAGAATGGCGCTACTCAACCACCTCCATCTGGTTACGAAGGTAAAATCGTAAAATTTGACACAAAAAAAACATGGCCACAAGTTTTTTTGTTTTATTTTGTCATTTTTTAAATTCTTTTAGAAATAGCTCAAGATTCGATACTTCCAGTGTCTGAGATGGGTTCTTTGAGTCAGTCGGTTCTCATTCGCCGATGCAACTTCAATGCAAATCATCAGGATGTTCATGTCAACCTGTCGGAAGGAACAAGGTGGGTCATGCGGAGGCTCTGCCATTTAACATTTACATTTTTCGTGTGTTCCATTTTTGTTTTGTCGTGTTTATGATTGAGGGTTCTTAAATCGCATAACGAAATATACCGACATAAACAAACAAACAAACAAATCTTCCAAATAATAAAGTAAACCGATAATTTTTTAATTACTCTGAATTTCCAATCTTTATTTATCTGCGAATGAAGGCATCGACATGAGAAGCCACAGGATCATTTGTACTACTCGCTCAAAAACCGTGGGTGCCCGCCGACTCCATCCGCTAGAAACGACACCAGCATTCCGCTGTGGCAAAAGGTGGCTATCTTGTGGGCAGCTCCGGTGACCAAATTCTGGACTCACCAGATTTTCTACATCTTCTACTTGAGTCTGTTCGGCATAACTGTCCTCTGGCCATCCTACGGCAACTTTTACCTCGATGTTTCGCTTTGGCTCTGGACGCTGATGATCCTCCTTGAGAGCGTCCTCGTCACATACGTTCACCACATGGAATGCTCTAATTATATTATTTTTGTCTTTCTTAATTAATTAATTTTTACGGTTCATGTAATTAGTTTATATTTTTTTATCATGATGTTTTTTTTTAAATATTTTCCCCCTTTAGAATTACAGCAGTATTAGACTGGGCACCAACGTGATGGAGATCACTTTAATCTCGCTGTTTCTCATCATCTTCCTGTTCGTCCGCATTCTGCCGGCCGACGAGTCGAGTCAAGTCTTCGGCGTGCAGGTTCCGCGCATTCTTGTGCACGGCTACGGCGCACGAGTCGTCATGTGTCTCGGCTTGCTTTACTTTTTCTACCGTTTCATCTGGATATACTTTCCAATCAGTCCAACACTCGGACGTCTCCTTTTCCGCATTCGCCTGATGATCGTTCGAGACTTCGCACATTTCCTGCGTCTCGTCTTGCTGTTCGTCGTCAGCAGCGGTATCGCCATACATTCCGTCATCTATCCGGACTACCCGATGTCGTGGGAGCTTATTCGCCGCGTGTTTCACAAGGCCTGGTTTGCCCTTTTCCTCACGCCAATCGACGACCTCGAGCGTAATCTTTTTTAAATCACCGAATCTCATTCTTAGCTTTGTTCTAATCAAAATCTATTTAGGCCTAGTTTAAAAAAAAGTTTCATTTGCTTTCAGAGAAGCCGTGCAGTTCCGACAAGTATACTGGAAACGATAATTCTCGAATAGGGCCATGTAAGTTAAGATGACTTAATTGAAATATTTAATTCTAATTTTATTTCAATCTACGTTGATGTAAATTGATTGTTTGTAATATAAATGTCAGATGAGAGCGTTTCATGTCCAGTGACTGGTCCGTGGCCGTACGCGATAACAATCCAGTATTTCGTCATCCTCAAGTTGGTTCTCATCACTCTACTTTTTGCACTTTTCAGGTAAATTTTTTCGCCATTTTATTCAGCAGTTTATAATTTTATATTTTGCAATAATTATAAATAAGGACTTCTTATTTAAAATTATAGTGATACAGCTTCAAAGTACGCCACTGACGCTGATGCGATATGGCGGTATCAACGTTACCACGTCGTGCTTGATTTTCTGGCTCGTCCACGACTTCCGGCTCCTCTGAACGTTTTCAGCTTTCTCTTAATTCTGCTCAACATCGTCAAGCAGTGCTGCTTCAAATGCCGCTGTGCCTTGAGGAAAAAATATTCGGTTTGACAATTTAAACTTTTCTAAAATGTTTTAAAGGTTTTTTTAAAACTGATTTTCAGATGAAGTTTATGTTTAATCAACGCAGGGGTCGCGTAGCTCCCGAGAAGACAGCGAAGTTGATGAAATGCCTGCTGAAGATTACTATTGGTGCAGTTTGGCCGTTGAGTATCTTTTGAAGGAAGAACGGGAACATCAGAATGAAAATATTGCG
>JAQIYI010000647.1:0-16770 GCA_034700265.1 Polyzonium germanicum | reverse complement strand
CTGGTCAATTAATTAACTAGGCCTACACGTATATCCTCCTGGGCCAAGTACTCGTGCTAGTCAAGTAAGCCTAGCTGCAATTAGACCCTAAATAATGCGAATTCGGTTTAGGACCTATTTGATATTTATTTTTTAAATTACAGGTAGGCCTAATAACTAAACGGATGCGACTACTTTTAGGCCAATATTTCCACCAGGCAGCTCTTGTTTAGGCGCCCACCTTGCTTAAAATCAGGAATTTTCTTAGGATCTAGCATAGACCTGTTGCAGAATGTGAGATTTCATGGATAGGCCTACTTTGGCCGATAGGTCCTAAGTGCCCCTACTGGAGGGAGGGCGTAGAGTTGGCCCGGCCATTTTTTGCCCCTGGTCCATCTAGGCCATGCAAAGTGAGCGTTTTATCCAAACGCGCACAATGAAAAAGGGGTTTGCTTTAATTTTCAGCTCGCTGAATCGACCAGTTGGCATTCAAGCTCTTCGACTAGGTCTTCCTAGAAGCTCGGTCTCTTGAATGCGGGGGAGGCAATGGCGGCGGCGGCGGCGAATAGGCCTAGCCCGGGCCTATTTCTACAGCATTTTTTCTTCAAACATAATATGGTCTCTTCTAGAATCATTGGCTCGAGATGTTTAGGTCTACCATGGGGTTCTTCCAGTTGTGCGTCTGAGCGTTTAAATTCTGGCTCGATTTCCGGAAGTGATCCTTTGTATAGGCCTTGGGGCCGAAATCTTCGATTGGCCTATTTCGCGTTTCTCTTTTTGAAAACGGCGACTAAACTATTAATGGCGGCTCACTTAAGCGTGCGTCATTATTTGAACGATCAAGATGTTCTAACAGGCCTCGAATTCCGGCAAATTATCTTAATCTAGGGGGGGGGGGGGGTGATATTGGCTCAGACCTATTTTACTAGGGCCTATTACTCGTGCTAGGTTATCCCAATGGGATGATAGTGAAGCGCGAATACAATACTAGTTTAAACGAGATGAAACATATGTTCCATTTTGTTCTTCCTATTAAGCGCATTGAAACGAGATGAAACAAACGTTCCATTTTCGAATTCCCTAAGATATTCCTGGATTCTTCGTTGAGCCTGAAATTGCTCAATAGTACTAGGTCCTGTGTTTGAAATTTAAGGGGAGAAAATAGGCCTATTCGAATGTCCCTCCACCATGGTTAAGCCCCATAGGCAACACTAAACGATTCAAGTCCTAAGCTATTATCTGCCTAATTGGGCCAAGATCAAGTTTTGACATCCGGATAGCCTGGACCAGGTCAGGCGTCAGGCGTCAGGCGTCAGGCGGGCCCAGAGAAGGAAACGACCGGAAGTAGCCTAGCCTAGGCGAAATTACCCGAGGAATGTATGAACATGCACAGAGCGTCATCTTCATTGAACGCACACACTCTCGCGCATAAAGCGAGCAGCTAATGAAGAGGCGTTTTTTGTTCTCGCTCGATCCATGTCTGTCAGTCCGTCCGTCTGTCTATTGTCTGCAGCAGCCTCCCAATGGCAACCGGTGCGCGTCGACGCTGCCGCTGATGACGTAACGTTCTCATTATCTGACAACACTGGCGCCTTTCCTAATCAATGATTATACTTAACCTAATCTTCTTAATGTGACTTCCCAGGGAGTTGAGACTGAAGAGCAGAGAGCTTGTTACACGCGCGCACACACACGTAATGTTTGTTGGCCATTTAGATTTGGAAGAACAGCGGAGGAGCCGAGACGCCGTCGCTCGGATGCTCTCGGTCGCATGAACAGTGCTAAACGGAAAATTGAAAGAACAATTCGTGTCCACGACACACTGGAACTATACAATTTGCATATGACGAACATGTATAGTGCTCAGTGGGTCGGGCGTTTAGAAAGTAACTCTGCGCTGACCGCTGGACTCGGGCGTCTTCTCCTGGGTCCGCGTTGAACGGACGGAAGCTGCTGCTGCTCCATCGTCGTCATCGTCTCGGCAACGTTCAGAGCACGGTATGAAGTTCCTACCTTGTTCGTTTAATACGATAGGAACTCCATACCTCGCTCCTAACGAGGCGAATTAGGCTTAAATCGGCTTCAAAAATGGCGTCCACAATTTTTTCTCTTCCTCTTCGTGTACTTTTTCCGGTCTTCTTCGGCTACGGGGCACAACAAATTGTTCGTTTGTATATCCAGAGTCGGCTGCGTGCGTGAAACTCACGCGCGCACGGAGAGAGACGCGCCAAAATGGCGGCTATTCTGCGGGTGTGCGCACACTGCGGCTGTCTTGCCGAGCACACACGCACAGTGCAAGCGCGCTAGGCCTATAAAAGCGCTTTCGCATTGATTTTTGTATCCATTTTCGCGCGCGTTTTTTCTTTCTCTCTTTCTGGCTTCTTTTAAACTGTATAGCCAACGCGCCTAGCTGTGATTTCAGCGCTGGCTTTGCATTTGGGCTCAGGAAATCAAAAGTGTTCATTTTCGGCTTATTTTCGCCCTTTGTCTGGCTCGAGTAGGCCTAATGGCGCAAATATGTAGCTGCGCCATTCTCGAGGCTTACTCACCGAACACTCCATTATGTAATTATCGTTAATAGACATGCGGATACAGTGTGGGGGAAACAAAGCAAACCACCCATTGCAGCCATTGGCTGGAAACCTCGAGCTCGGAGCGCCGCCGATACGGCCTAATGGTTCGTTCGTTCGCAGAAAATGTTTTCGACAGAAATTTCTAAACCAGAAAAAATAAAAATAAAATACAAAACGGAACCGCAAATAATAAATCTTCTGCGAGCTTGGAGGAAATTTTTTTTATCAAAATAATAATAGGCCTAATGCCTGCCTCTGTCTGCTGCTACAGCACAGTTCCAATAGGCCTATAGCCCTATGTATATGCAATGCAAACCCTTGCAACAATGGTGTTTTTTTACACATTAGCTGCCGATGCAGTGAAGATTTTTTTTTACTTTATTTTTTCTCGTTATTTTATTTTCTGCGTACAATGTGGCGCACTATCATTTGCATTAGCGCGCTTCAGAACCGAGCTGCAAGCGGGCTACGTAGGCCTACATCACATGGATTAATAGCCGACCTAGGCCTGAAATTTCAGTTTTCAAAAACCCATGGACACCAATGATTTTACTGGTTTTAGCCAAAGTTTTGAGTTAATCAATGTGGTTTTTTTTTATTCTAAATGCACAGTTAAGCATGAAGTGAGAAATGAAAGCCGGGCCAGCTCATTTCAATACATTTCAAATAGGAAAGTTACTGCTATTTTACTAAGGTGGCTCAGGTGGTATTTTCTGTAAAGTGTCCTTTAAAACCACTTTTAACAAAAAGATTCTTGTTTCAAAAATTGCCCGCTGGGCCACCATAATAATCCAGAGTTAAATATTTAACCGCAGTTAACGGTTTCGTTTTTAGGCCTAGCCTCAGAGGAATTCAATTTTATAATATATTTGTTGCGGGCCTCTAAGCCGGTAGTGGCCTAAGCCCATAAAATACAGGGTGGGCTGGATAAATGAGCATCAGGATGAGGATGGAGGCAGCTTAGGCCTACTTCTATGGGCCTACAGTGCATCATCATTTTTTTTAAAAGCCAGTTAAGCGACGTACGAATGCATTGTCTGTTGTATTTCTTCAAGAGAGATTACATTTGAATTTCTTGAAGGAATAAAAAAGGCCAAAAAAAAGCAAACTTGAGATGATTAATGCGTTTTGTGCTTAGATTTGATGTCGTTTTAATGGCTGGCTGCTGGCTCGTTGGATGAGTGGATCAACAGAGCGCGCGCGTTCAAACAACGCCATGCAACGCAATGCCGAGGGAGCAATGGCCGCGCGACTGTTTACGGCGAAAAATCATCTTCGCGTCGCGTTGCCTCTTATTAAATCACGAGTGGAGCTTCTGCGTCGAGTCTATGAAGATTCACATCTTGAGAGCGATTTTTTTTGTTTAAACATTTAGTAGGCTCGTTAGTTGGATTTCTAACCGTAAGAGGGCACCAATAGGCCTTGCAAGCGCTTTCTCCCCATGTAGCGCCCGCGCTTTGCCGCGTTAAAATTAATTCAGGATTTTTCATTTCGCGTTTTTTGGCCCATTCCGGGCCTTCAAGCGCCATTCTTGTCATTTAGGCAAGCGTCGCTCAAAACTAGCCAATTTGCCTATCGCGTTAACATTGTCACTTATTTTAGTTTATTTTAGGCAATGGGAGCCAACAGGATCAAGGATCCCAATTACAGGCTCCCCCGACCCATATGTAGAGTTGGGTGTATTTCATGCAGCAGGCTATACGGTACTACATTAGATTGGGTATTATACAATGGTATTAGGCATTAGATTCGATGGTAATCTCCTTTTAAGTAACGCTTTACATTTTTGCAACTCGTCTAAGTGGAGTGACCCATGTTAAGCTCAATGGGCATTCTGACCATTCCCACTTAAGAGGGCCGGGTGACTCTAGTCGGTCAGCTTTGCAAGGCTCTCTAAACTTCTAAACCAATCCTCTAGAAAAGAGCATAGAGCATTCCTGAATTTCTGACCCATGTCCATAAAAGACTATATGGAAAAAAATTCAATTAAATTTCCAATTACATTTTTATACCACCTTTTACTACTCACGTTTGCGATTCCTTCCAAGATGCAGAAAAATGTTTTAACAAAAAGCCACTTGAAAAATGTTTGAGGCTTTGAAGCCATGCAACATCCGTTGATGAGCACATCCAAAATAAAACAAAAAACAAAAACAAAATGGTCGCCACGAACGTCTGTATCCATTGTTTCAGAAAACAAAAAACTTTTGCACTTAATTGTGTTAACCAATTGTTTGTGCAAAAAATCTTTCCATTGCAATGGTGAGGCAATGGTGAGGACGCAGCAGAGCAGCAATATTTCCTGAAGAGTTTTTATGGACGCTCGTCGTCTGTTGTCGCTCTGCTCGCTCGACGCGTCATCAGTGCTCATCGGCGCGACATTGAACTAATTACCCTCTCTGAACAACAACAAAGAAAAAAGTTTTAAAAAATTGCGCGGGATAATTATAATTGGTTGCATTATGGGTCGTACGTGCCGTCGCTCGTACGTACGTACGTGCGTCTGCGCGCAACTAGCGCGCGTTTCCACGCAACTTGGTTGCTCCGTGTGTTGCCAACGGAGTGATATCCCAAGTTTGGTGTAGCCACGCGAGTGCAGGCAAAGTGCAGGTTCTGGCACCCCACCCTGCACCGCCTCCTCCCCATGGCCATTTTTAACGTTCGCCAAGGCTCCGCCCCCTTTCGCCCTGCGTGTGCATAATTTCGGCAACGCTCGAATGCCGAATGCTTGGCCACGCCCCCTGTGGGCGGAGTTCTGAACAACCTCCAGTTTGTCGTGGGCGTCGTCATTTCCTTTCTGCGTGACGTTTCGAACTTAAGCCTATTTCCTTTGTTTTAAGGCCTAGGCCTACTTTAATGAATTCTCTACAGGGATTTTTTAAATGTACTTTTTGTTGCTTAATTTTTTTGTCTTAAAACTAGTTTGCAGCTTTTTATTTCTAACTAGGGTGGTCTTGAAATATTCATCGCAATCATCTGCATCCCACGATGCACTCAGTGCTGCCTCTCTCTCGCTAGTTCTTAGTGACCCTTGAGTGGGACACTCAAGAGACCCGAGTGACACGACCCCGGCTCAATTGCTGGCTGATCAGTGCAGTTTGAACAGCAGTTTTAAGGCCGACAGAAAGTGCGGAGTCGAGAGCCAAGCCAAATGGTTAAAGAAAAATGGCGGCTAGTGTGACGTCAGAGCGTTTTATCGATCGCGCACTTGTGTGGTGTTCGCTCTAGTTGGAGAGACTTTTGTAAGGTCGATCAACTCGATAACGTGTACTAGGCTAGAGGCCATCTTGGCTGCAGCAATCTAAGGGCTATCCGTGCGCTCGCTGCCTAAACAAAGAACCAACCCGTGACCTTCGATGACACGTTCGTGACGTCAGATAAACACAAGCGATGACGACACGGGCTTGTTTGCCGTACGCAGCATTTTGTTGCACGATTTCAAAGCGTGGAAAGGTGCCATGTAGGATGGCAAATAATGGCTAGAACTGTAAAGGTTGTGCAACAAATGTTGTTGCTTCATGGTTCCAAAAAATAAATATGACCAGCATTCTTGCGAAATTCAATACATCTACAATATTAATGTTGCGGGGGTATGCAACATTATGTTGTAGAGTGTTGTTACCCAAATTGCTTTGTATTCACAGCATGCGATATGGAAGCATGCTTGGCAAGCTTAACATGGCACTGCCATGAAGCTGCGTAAGGCTGCCACGATGGCAGCCCTACGCAGCTTTGCCTCGAAATGATGTATATATTGTTGCAGACACATGTACAACCGCCTGCAACATTTTGCGCGGCTTGTTGTGTTGCCCAAGTGTGATTGTCCTCAACATAACGTCGTGCTTGTTTGATGCTGGTCCGTGGCATCCAGTCAGGTATTCAACGAGACCTGCGGGGTTGCCAACTTGAGTTACTGGTACCATGGACAGCTGGACACCGTCATGTTCCATGGTAGCAAATGACCTGAACGGCCAAAAGGTTCTAGTGTGCATCTAGCCCTAGTCCTAGGTTTACAGTAATGGTTCATTTCTCAATTTACGGTTGGCAGCAGGGTATATTCAAAGACAAAATAATGTGCGTTTTTTGTTGTTTGTTTTCGTGCGTCTGCAGTCGGCGATAGGCATTGCTCCAGGCGGCGCGCAGGGGGAGGGGCCAGGGGCGAGGGATTGGCGGGAAACAAAGAACAAAGAAAAAAACTAATGAAGGGAAATAAAAAGAAGAAAAAAAGCAATGCCATCGCAAGGCCTAGAGCTAATGAGTTTGGCTGTTTTAAATTAGTGTGTGCGGTCGGTCCCATTATAGCCCCTGCCAAAGATAATGGCAAGGTGCGTTGCTTGCCTCGCACAACAATTGCAACATTTAACAATGCATTCGGCCGCAATAAAGATTACATTTCTTGGCTTGCGATTGTTATTGAACGCGCAATCATTTGATGTAAACTAAACCGCTAAAAAGCCTCCAGAAGGATGCACACTCGCAGCTGCATTGAAAGCTGAACCTGATTTTGGAGGCATGGTTGGCAGGACGCGCACAATGCAGCAATTAAAACATTAACAGATAGCAATATATTCTAATCAAATGGCCAAATAGGTCCTCTCTCGGCGTACATATTAAGAAAACGCATTCGAGAGGAGTTGGCGGTTCAACATTGAGGAGGACCGCCATTTTTTTTTCTCTTAACAAAATTAAAGCTCAAATGAGCTCACTTTGGTCTCTCATTGTCTTCCACCTGCGATGGCTGTTCGTGAGAAAAATGTGATAGCACGATTTATTGCTTTTATTACGGTTGAGGAGACAATGAACTGCATGGCTGCTTCCGGTTGCGTGCAACTTCACAGAGCGCTCGTCAGGTGGCGCTCTAATCACATTTCAACTTTATTGTCATCACGGAGCTTGTGTGACTCGCCTAAAAATACAACCAAAAATGATCTAAAACTACAAAAAAAATGCTCATGCTTTTTTATTTGGTCCAAATGGACGTATTGCGTTTTACGCCGTCCCTGAAGCAAGCCTAAATTCAATTGTGTTACCGCAAATCTGGCAAACATTGGACTTGGTAAAATTGCCATACGCGCGTATTCTAGCGCCCCTCTATCGATGTTCTTGCGAGATACAAAAGCGTGTTAAAGTTGCAATTTGCAGCGTCCCCTGGTGTCGTCCTAATTCGAACATCCCTTGTTTAGTTTTTAATACAGAAATAAACTCCACAAAAACCATTCGAGTAGAATTTATTATTTCAAAATATGCAAATGACTTATTTGCAGATTTTTTTGAATCTTTTTTCAGAACTTGAAAGAGCTAAGTGAGCGCCGTAGGATCCAACTGGACGAGCTAAACAAGATCTTTGAACATCTGAAAAGCACAAATGGAGTCATCGATGGACTAACTGACGTCATAAGGTAGACTACTACTTACATAACCAAGTTCTTATTTATTCACAGTAAAATATCTAGGTATGTATGTCCGGCAGGAAGTTACATGGGCACCGCCATTGCACATGTGGCTCCATAGGCTGCAATGGATAAGGCGAAAGGTCGAAGCGTCACGTTTCTATTGTAGTCTATGCAACCACATTTGCAATGGCGGCGTGCAATTTTTGGCGCGGCACATCGTGTATAGCTAACATGCACCTAATTGAAATCCATGGTACATCTACTGATGTAGGCCGCAACGCAGCACCTACCATGGCATTATATGTATATAGCCTTACAAGTACACATAACTGTCTGGTACATCCATTAGGCTTCTAAACAATGCCGCCAGAGGCTCTGCATGCTTGCAATTGCACACATTGTATTCTGATTGACACGGCTGGCCATTTACGACTTACAAGGTGGGTCCATAAAAGTTTCAAGTTGTGGTGACAAGTGACGACAAATTCATGGCAGTCCGAGCGTAGGGTGGATGAGGCTAGTTAACTTTAAGTACCTGCACTAAAAATGCACTTTACACGATCTAGGCCTAGCCGTTATATTGTAGCTCATTAGGTCCAGTTCAGCAGTTGCACTTTTTGCGGTGCTTTTGTGGCCCATTGACCGCCTTTTGACTGTGTCGGTCAATGCGACTGGCATGTTTGCCATGCTGTTCAATTGTCGCTCCATTGTACGCATGCATTGTATGGCCAAGATCCTAGCCTGGTGCTCAAGTGCGCCGCACTCTCCCCCTACTCGTCAAGCCCCCTTCTTGTTTTCTGCGAAATCTTCGACCCTCACTAGTTGGCCATTTCGATCCCGTCCACGGATTTCTGGAAACCTGCAAGAGGAGGGTAAGGTGGTGGGGGTAATAAGGTAGATGGGTAGGGAGTTAGTTTCTTTTTACCCCCTGCTCTCACGCAGTGGCAATCGGTGAAAATGGGGCGAATCGTGGAAAATCTTTGCCGATCTCTCTCACCTTTTGGCTTTTGTGTTGCTGCCCCTCTGCATGAGCTCAACTGGATCGAGTCTTGACTTGTGGGGGTGTACTGTGAAGGGCAGGGGTGACCATGCGCTTAAATGTGGGGTCTTTGAAAAAATAGACAAATTGCTTTGCTTTAACAATCCGTCCGCGCTTGCCGGACGTCATCCTCCGGTCGACGGGGGGAACGAAGAGCTAGGGGTCAATTTAATTCGCGTGCCTCGACTTCACCCATAGTCCTCTAGACACAGTAAACTAGTTACCCACTTACCCTATTATTATGACCGTCAGGCCTACTTTCGAATTGTTACACGAAAAAAATATACCTACTAAAAAACTCCATGTTTGTGTTTTTGAACTGTGGCGCCATCTAGTGTAAATTCTGCGCAACTGGTTTTTGAAAAACTAACTTCCCCTAGTGGAGCTGGATGATGCAGCCAAAACTTGCTTCACGTGATTACTTTTCTCACATAGGCTACTTGAGATGGGTCCACTTGTGCGCGTTTTCGCTGCGAATTTCCGCTCAATTCGCATGCGAGCTCATCAGGATGACAAACTTGACCACAAATCTTGTGACAACGTAAACATTCGTCGACATGAAACCAGCTTCGCATTTGGGAACGCCGAGGGACTCCAAAGAGCACCTGTTTTATTTGCCCGAAGAAGTTGCCCCGCGTGCCGCCAGAGGCGCTGCGTGCAGCTCGAGTCTGCCTCTAAAAACGTTGAAATGTTTATTACGATAAGAAAGATTGCTTTTGTAAAGCGCGAAACCAAAGACTTTTGAAAGCTGCTGCAATTTGAAATCAAAAAGCAGGCCCAGCCTTGCTGGCAGCAGTAATCCTGTATGTGTTCCTGTACACAAGAAAACACACCTTGCTAGGTGGTAGGTTACTTACTTGATTTCAGTCCCCCTCGTAAACAACCCTGTTGGTGGCTGCATTTGCATTTTCTGCCATTCAAGTGCGTAACGGCCATAGCTGAGAACCGAAGGGGTTATTTCAGCTTCCAGCTAGCTCAGCTCTCGCACGCCATTGTTTGCAACGCGTCTTTGATACATTTTTTCGGCGCCATTGTTTGCATGCATTCAATTGCGTGGTTATGCATACGAATATGCATGAGGTTTCTCAGTTTGGTAAACACACACAAGCAGCGAGGAAATAAAGGGGTAAACCATGACAAACGCTTCACCCACATGCCCAAACCCAATGCAATGTCAGTTTTTCATCCATCTGCAGAATTTGATGGTGGTGAGTTTCTACCCCTTTGAGACCCATAGATTGTGCGATTTTTTTTCTCTTCTTTATACATGTAAATAAATAAAAATGGCGGCCATTGGTGGGATGGAGGCATGATGCTTTTTCATGCTTTCCATCCGCCCAGTCATTGCACACCTTCTGAAGCCAGAAATAAATCTCAGTTGCTTCTTTCAAGCTGTCTGCCAAAACATCTTGTCATTGTGAGGTCTTGCAGCTTCTTGGACTCTTCACAAGCACAGGTCAGTCTTGAGTATGTTCTAGTGTACAGTAGGTAACCGTGACAGCATGCTAACGTCGCTTGAATTTGATGGGTTCCACATGCTTTGTGTTTGAACCTGCGCCATCCTCGTTGATGTCCTTCCATCATTTCACTCTATGAAGTTGTTGGCAAAGTTGAACGAAAACAATCAGAACATTGCTCAACATATGGGTAAAGTTGTAATTTTGTCAATTTCCTGCCATTGGTCCAACCATATTGGTAAAATCCCTGTTTTTGATTTGTTGAATTCCAATGGACTTATGAGGAACTCTACAAGACAAGTGTTAGAAGCGTTATGGGCTTATTTGCTTTTTGAAATGCATTTGATAGTTTCTATTTTATTTCTTACTGTAGACTGCCATTATTTGTCGCATTTTGAAGTTTCATTCTAAATCCTGGATTTTTCTGCAGCATGGATTCTCTGTTTGCATCAATTGCCTACTTTGGATTCCTGCATACCTGTCGTCTGACTATTTACATGACTATGTTTATACGCTCTAGTTTTCCATACCGCCCAAATTCATTACAATCAATTCAGGAGTTTGCCATCTTAGCATAATATTGAATGTTACATGTAGAATTGCATGTCGTTGTCCAATTGGCAGCAATGCTTCTGAACTCTTCTGCATTGCCAATCTGCCATTCATTTCCAATGAGTAGGTTTTTATGCAACGCCACTTCCTGTCCTTTAGCTACGACTTCTAGAATTCAAGATGGAAGTCGCTGCCACGTGACATTAGACGAAATGTTTTCCATGGAAGTAACTTTATAAGGAAGCAGCAGTTGCATGCTGAATACCCAACCCTAGCTGCTTCTCTGCCATTGACAATCCTGGATTTCAAAAACCAGTATCGATAGATGGACTGAGAGTGAACGTCACCAACACCAAGACGTAATTGTTATGCCTAATGTTCTAGCTGCTAGTGAAAGGGTAAAGCAAGAAGGAAAAAAAGCATCTTTGAAAAGGTGGGGACATGTTGAGTGCAGTTATGGCCGCACAAAGCAAAAAAAAACATTTGTGCAAATACACTTTGTGTACTACGACTTCCGAGGGAAGTATATACGGGGAATACTACAACTTTGTTTAGGCCTAGGCCTGTACGGCACCAAAGGGGTGAGCAGGCCGAGGGGGGAATCCTGGCTGTTTTTGTTGTTATTTTCACAAAGGTAGTGCACGTCGTAAACGAGTTAAGCATGTGTGGGAATATGCGAAGAAGACATTTCAGAAAGGGTTGTGAAATGCTTCTTGAATGAATGTAGAAGGAAATAAAAAAGGGTTTAGGTCTATATTTATAGCCCTACGTACAGTATATCCCTCCTGTTGCAAATCAAGATTTCGTCGCTCTTAAAGCATGGATGGCTTAACAACAGTGGTAACCACTGGGTTTACCCGTGATAAATAGCTAGGTAGGCCCCATTTCGATGGCCGCCATTTTATATTTTATTTTTCCGCTTTTCCTTTTCCTCGCTTTTGTTTGTTGGCTTTTTGCACCGGCCGCCAATAATGTTGGATTAAAACTGAAAGCTGTCAACGCCTTTGTACGTTTCTTAACTCTGGAGTTACGTGCGCAGACTAGAAGAAGTTTAAAATGCTTTAGGTTTGAGACATCCCGCAACAGTTGTCAGATGATGATTCCTCTGGCAACCCTGGAGTTTCACTTCCGTTTTCACTTTGTGGAGGTCACGCTAGTAATTTGACATGAACTAAATCAGGGACTTAGAAATTTGAAAATTCACGCAAGAAGCTTTGCAAGAAATTCAATTTCAGTAACAGTGTGAACGCACGATGGCGGTTTGGCAGCCATCTTTGTTGTTTTCTTCTTCATAAGAATTGAGCATCTTCTCCATGCAATCATGTTGCTCTCACAAGTGGGCAAAAGGATTTAGATTTTCAAGGGTAACAGAAATTGTCAAGAAAAGCCTTTCAGTGTACGACGTACATGAAAGCTAACCAGTTTTAACCATGCTCGTTCTCATGAAATAAGTCGATGCTTCGTCCCTCGCGCGCCATTTTCCTTATGATCTTGTTGTTGTTAACCCTCTCTGCACCTTCTCGCTTTCCCTATCTGCCATCGCTATTGAAAGCCCTACTTTGGGCTCATTTTTGCCACCAGGCAGTGTCAGATGAACCTAGGCAAAATAACCCTTTAGACTCCGAAGCATTTTCTTGCGTCGACAACCCTTTCAGTGCTTGCTTATTTGCATATGAAGGGGGGGGACGTGGGTACCGAGTAGTCTATATGTTTAGGACGTATGCGCAATGCAAATAATGCAACGGAGAAGTTGCAAGAGTAAAGTTCTCATGGGTACGTAGGCCTACACGTAACTGCATTTTGCATATTTATGCAAACAGCAAACTGATGGCATGGCAGGTCTTTGGAGAACTACCTCGTACATATGTGGGGTGAATTTCAATCGAGTCTTGGTCCATCAATCTGCCTTGATGTTTGTGTGAGAGTTGATGTCGTCATTTGTATGTTCGAATTTAGTGGGTAGAAGCAGACGACGACGACTGGTTTTCTCCATACTCAGGCGGAATCCATAATGCAAAGCTCAAGAGCTGTCTCGAGTGAAGACAGGTTTATCAACTTCCGCCCTTGAAATGGGGGCCTTACAGTCAAGATTCGTAAGTGTGTAATGGGATTGAGAGGTAATTTTTATGCTAGTTCCCCTTTCATATTGGTCCTCAACAAAAATGGCGGCTTCCAGCCTGTCTAGGGATTTTCTCAAATCGAGACAGCTTCTTAAAGTGATTAGTGATTAGAGTCCATTTCGGGGTCAGAAATTAATTACATGTAGTTAGTACTCGTAGTGTAGGTAATGTTCATCGTGAAAGCTAATTTTCATAGTAATCCCTCTTTGTGTTAGTGAACAAAAATGGCGGTTTCCAGCCGGGCTAGGGATACGAATTTGCACTATATTATGGGAGGTCACCGGTTCGATTCCTTCCTGTATCTGTGTTGTTTTTCTTGTCCCTTGGTTCTCCTTGTGCTTAGGCGTCTAATTGGGCCCATTTGACCTGTTCACCCCAAACCCTATATAATAACCATTATATAATTATGATAGGATTTCGTGGTCAGCAGGTCCTGGGGACCCAATAATTTAAAAATGACGCCTCATAATGACGTTTAAGCAAACGTACAATTGATTATTAGAGAAAATGATCATTTTTTCCAGCCATATAAATGGCGGGCAAAAAACCCATGCAGTCTTATGCTAATCAATCAGTAATAATCAAATAAGCTCGCTATCATTGTATAAAGAAATGGAGACCTGAGCCGTAGCTTAGGTTCATTTCAGGAATTCTAATTTAATATTTGGCTATTAGATCTGCACCTTGCTCAGTTCCACCACGCGGTCTTAAGCCTGGGCTAGTTGGCCGCGGGAGGGGGCGATCAATGATGTCTTCGCCGTCCAATTTAGTCCAATTTACAAATGCATTTTGCCAGTAATTAAATTGACGGGCCTCGGCATCCGGCGATCATTATTAGGGAATTGGAATAGGTTGGCAGCAGCAGCAGTCTCCTGATTGGCTAATCAAATTATCCGGAAATCAAATTTGGCTGATTCCTCCTGCAGAAGTAAGGCGCGCATTGCACTAGCATGGTGCAATGGGGTGGAAGCGTCTTAGGGTTGGGGCCTTGTCCACCCACCCCCACCCATCTCATCCGAGTCGAATCCTCCCGCGCCTACCATTCATAATTGAAAAAAGTGAACCTCCAGGATGAATTGTAAAGGGCCCATGGACCAATGGCCCTTTTTGTGCGCTTTTATGCTTCCCGCTTGCACCTCGGTTGCCAGAGTCATTGCAGGTCCCTGGACTTCTCCTTGGCTGAAACATGGACCTTTCACATCGATGTTACCTAACAACGATGTAAGCTAACATCGATTTTAAAAAGTCGCTACATGGTGGCTAAAGTCGGCTAGTTGGCGCCAAAGTGGCCACGCATGCTCAAGCACGATGGAGCAGACGACATCCCTGAGCTAATTGTAGAGCGCTCTACCTAAATGACTAAAATGAAGTAACACCGATGTAAAGGGATTACGTGGACCCTACATCGATGTTATTTCAAGTCGTCATCGTGAAAGGTGCTAACATCGACGTTATGTGAAACACCTTCAATGTGACGTGATTACATCCACCCCTAGCACCGATGTTATAAAATCTAACGCCGACTTTAGTCGCCATCGATGTTATTTTGGGTCCATGAAGCAGCATTGAATGTTAACTCGAGTGGTCACGTGCTTTGCCCGGAAAGGGGGGATCCCAATGACTGTGCAATAGGGATGCCCAAAAAAAAGTTAGAAAATATCGCTTAATTTATTTTACTCAAAATAAAAATAGACATCGATATTTCGGTTTCGATATATTCGCTATCGATAATATCGCTAAATCGATATTGTCGTTATCGATATTTCGATTTTTGTGCCGATCCCTACTGTGCAACGTGGTACCGTTCTGCTCTCGCAGGATGTGTGGACAAAAGCAGACGACGTACGACTTATTTTGCCTGAACTTGTGTAAGTAAAAACATGACGGTTCCTGATTGTTGTGCTATTAAGCGGGTAAGCCTACACTATTTCTTGATTCAACAAATGCGAAATAATTTGTCGTCTGCTTTCGCTCGTATACCAAAACAGAACACTTGATGTCACTTCCTCCGCCATTGGTTGTCGTTTGATGTGTTGCCAGCAATTAATTTTCAAGTTTTACTTTTTGCTTGCTTAGTTCAAATCCGTCAATCGCTATTAATCTAATTGTCAGTCAGTTACGCGTTTGATTTACTACTGAGAAATGGCGACCACTATGACAATCTATGGGCGACGATGGGAGCCTGTAATTGGGATCTTCGATCCTGTTGGCTCCGATTGCCTAAAATGAAATATAAAATAAATGAAAATAAAATAGGCCCGAGTTCTTTGATTGAATTTGAACATGTGAGATGATTATCATTAATGACAGGACTATACGTAGTAGTCAACGATGATGATGATTGATGAGCAACTGATGGAGATCAAATGCTTTCTGTATGAAAGCATTCGGCCTCGGGCCAGAAAATGCAATTTTCAAAACAACAAAAAATGGACCGTCTGCTATTTCGTCTTTACTATTGTCATGGTGGCTGTCAAACCTTCGCGCCATTAATGGCCGGATTTATATGTTTTACTTTATTGTATTTTTAGAAAGGGGGAACCAACTGACAAACTGTTCAATTATACACGTTCAATTGAAAATGAATTGCTTTAGTTTTTGTTAGTTACCAAATTATTATTATTGTTAGTTAATGTCCTTGTTAAGAGTACCCTTGAGAAGTTAACTTCAGTCAGATATTTTACTGCACTATTTTAATTTCCTTATTTTATTAGACTAGGGTGTGCCGCAGGTTTAATATTTCAATAATAAATATTCGGATTGTTCCATGTAGGAAGTTCAAAATAATTATTTTCTTTGATAAATTGAAAATATTTTCTACCAATTGGTAGGAGATATTTTCGATTTTTAAAGAAATATAATTGTTTTTCAACTTGAAGTGAATTTTCTTTTAAGCTGTAGTATTAAATGTTGTAACAAGGGGGCGGGCTGCATACCAGCAGCGTCAAGGGGCCTTTAGGCCCTATGATATAAAAACACTCAATGTCTTACATATTGATAAGGTTATTGTTAAGAAAAAAACCACTGACTGGAAAAGTTTCAAAATGTCTTACTGTGTATCGCATCATATTTCCTTTAATGCGTTATTTATAACCACATGCAATTGGGCCTTTCAACCAATGTGACAGTACACTTTGGATGACTTCCGGTCGTTATAAATATTAATGTTTGCCCACTCTGTGGGCCCACTTCCGTTCGAGCATGCTGCGCACTAACATGTCCGCTCTTTACACATGCTTTGAATCGGCAATGCGTATCTGTCAGCTTCAGTTGAGTTGCAACAACAAATGGATCAATTAAACGGGGTGTGGCCTCTCTAGTTAGAGACGTTAATCGACATGGTGGTTAGTGTTCGCAACAGCCCACTGCATAAATAATAAATCATGCGGGGAACCATCGACTTAATTCGTGTAAGGAAGCAACTCGACTATTAGCGCAATTAGCCTTTGGCCTGCATCCTTGATGTGCGTTTTCAGGACCATCATCAAGTCCATCATCAATTGATGCGCATCTGGCCACAGATTAGGTTCAGTTTGAGCTGGGCGACCATTGCATATTTATGAATAAATTAATAAGAAATTGGCTCAGTTTAGGCGTAGGCGACTACTAAACATATTTGAATATATTAACAAAAAAAAGGCATTTTAGGCTCAGGCG